>CAUYQG010232849.1:0-11360 GCA_963574415.1 Tarsius wallacei | reverse complement strand
TTTGGTTTTTTTTTGAGTTGGAGTCTTACTCTGTCGCCCACACTGGAGTGCAGTGGCCGCTCCCGGTCACCGCAGCCTCGACCTGCTGGGCTCCGGCGATCCTTCCGCCTCCGCCTTCCAAGTAGCTGGAACTACAGGCGCGTGCTACCACGCCTAGCTCATTTTTTGATTTATTGTAGAGATGAGGTCTTGCTTGCCCAGGCGGGTCTCGAACCTGCGGGCTCAGGCAATCCACTCACCTCAGCCTCCCAAGGCACGGGATTACAGGCTGAGCCACCGAGCCCGGCAATGCATTGTTAATAATACTTTACTTAGAACAGTCTCAAATATTTGTTGAAAAATCATACGGCAATTGCAATGACAGACAGGTATTTTAAAATTATTTCTACTATTATTAAGTTCAGGTAAAAAATCTTATGTTTATTAGGTATACTTAATACTTGAAAATATGCCTCAACTCTGATCCTTTGGAAGTTGGTGAGATGAAAAGAAAGTCCACAATATAGGCACAATAAAAATATCTGTAGAACTAGATATAAGAGGGTGGGGTTGAATAGTCACCACATCTCATTGTGTCACTAGCTCTATTATAGTCCAACCAGATTGTATCAAATGTTACAACAATTTTTATGATAATGACCACTTGACAAAAACATCAATATACTGGTTTTTTTAAAACTGCCTTTCAACTAACAAGTAATATTTAGATAATGGATTAAAAATATCATTAATGGTTCTACCACTGGTTAATAATCCTATTTATTGCTAATCAGCCCAATCAACTGCTTGTGAAAACAACCCTCTGATTTTTACAATATGTGATGATAAAATTAAATTTATAAGTAAACATACTGAACCACACAGAAGACCTCTGGAAATGGCACTAAGAAAACCAATGGTCTAGTGGAAACCTTGGCAAAGAACACAGAACTAGGGACTCTTCCTGTCTCCTTACTCCTCCCCCGAGACTCTATTAAAATGACAAGATAAATTAGAAGGAAGAACACCAGGATGGAAGAAGATAAAAGCACTTAGGTTCTAATCTTGGCTTCATCTCTGCCTTGGAAAAGTCACTGAATTATTCTGTATTTTAGTCTTCCTGTAAGCAAAATGGCAATGTCTGCCTTCTTTATGTCACACACATGGAGATAATACAAAGTTATAATGACCAAGATGGAAAGTACATTACAAAATATGCCGTTTGTTTGATATTTCTATTTGAATACTCAAGACAGTTCATAAATACTGCCTTCCATCAATATTAAAAAAGATTTACAAAGGTTAATTCTATTATCTATACAGTCTAGTCCAAGTTTACTGGAATACTGCCCTATCTATAGATACAAATAATATTTTCACATACTGTAAATATCTAAGCAGATACTTAGTTTTGATCAATAACATCAACATCGAATTTGAGAGATAAAATAAAATAATTTAATCATGCCAGTTAGTATATCACTTTCTTCCTTGAAACCTTATATGATAAAATCACAACCTGTACCATCTGTGAACTGAAGATATTTATTAGTATATCTGATCTGTCTCTTTGAGACATATATACAACATACATACATACTTTCCAAGAGTTATTTATTAGTTTTTTTCTTCAAACGCTGGTTAGTAGAATAATTAAAAATGTACAACTTAACTTAAAAAAATTAGATCCTAGCCGGGCTCGGTGGCTCAGCCTGTAATCCCTCGCCTGGGGAGGCTGAGGTGAGTGGATTGCCTGAACCCGTGGGTTCGAGACCCGCCTGGGCAACTTGGCAAGACCTCGTCTCCACAATAAATACAAAAATTAGCCAGGCATGGTAGCACACACCTGTAGTTCCATCTACTTGGAAGGCTGAGGAGAAAGGATCACCGGAGCCTAGCAGGTTGAGGCTGCAGTGACCGTGAGCATGCGTGCCACTGCACTGTAGCCTGGGCAATAGAGTGAGACTCCAACTCCAACTCAAAAAAAAAAAAAGTGCTGGTGTGGATGCAGAGAAAGGGGAATGCTTATACACTTTTAATGGGAGTGTAAATAAGTAAAACTCCTATGGAAAATGGTATGGAGATTTCTCAAACAACTAAAAGTAGCTCTACCATTTGATCCAGCAATCCCACTACTAAATACCTGCCCAAAGGAACAGAGGTTGTTACATAACAAAGACATCTGCACCCGCGTGTTCACTGCAGCACAATTCACAGTTGCAAAGATGTGGAATCAACCTAAATGCCCATCAGCTGATCAGTGGCTAATGAAAATGTGGTATACATACGCTATGGAATACTATTCAGCTATCCAAAAGAATGAAATAATGTCTTTTGCAGCAACTTGGACGGAATTGGAGAACATCATCCTAAGTGAACTAAGTCAGGAACAGAAAACCAAACACTCCCAAGTTCTCACTTATAAGTGGGAGCTAAACTAAGGATCTGCAAAGTTATAGAGAATGGTATGATGGACACTGGAGACTCGGAAGGGGGAGAAGGGAAAGGGTGGAGGGACAAAAAAATTACCGATTGGGTACAATATGCACAGGGGAATGGTGGGTACACTTGAAGCCCAGACCAAAACCATCTGTACCTCACAAAGCTATGGAAATAAAAATAAATAAATAAAATAGAAAAGAATATGTTTTTGCTTAATGTTTTGACAGCCTTTAAAGTACAGAAACATCCAGAGAATCACCTGGTAGATAAGTTCTTTCAGATGTTGCTAACAGACTATAATATGCTATAAGGTACCACCTTCTGTTAGGAACTGGAATCTCTCTATGCCAGAAAATCCCAGGATGACCAAGGAACAGATAGATTAAGAACCACCACCCAGGACCTTGAAGCAAGTACAGATAATCTGAAGAGAGGGAGGGAAGGTCCCTGCCCCACAGCATTCCAACACCCTCTGCTTGGCTACTTTACCTGGAATCCGCCCAGGAGAGAGAAATGCAAGCTACTGCTCAGCAGTAGGAGAAAGGACTCTAGTGGGTCTGGCATCATGGGCAGAAAAAGCAATTCCCAAACTTAGAGGTGTTCAATGGAAAGGCCGGCCAGCAGTAAAGCACCTTGTCAATGATGAGACGTGATAACACAAGTGCTTGCACCGTAACTGAAACAGCAGGTTACAAAAATGTATATACAGGTGCGCGCGTGCACACACACACACACACACACACACACACACACACACTACTGTTTCAATTATGTAAAATAATGCATTAGCCCTTTCCCTGTTTAGCCTGAGGATACTCCCTGGTGATGCTTGTGGCTGCAACATTTATCCTGAGATTTAAAAAAAGAGAGAACTACAAAATATAGTAATTCTTGTTAGGATTAAAGACAAGTTCTGTTTAGAAATAACTCCAAAAACAGGTTTTTGTTTGTTTATTTGTTTCTTTTGAGTTTGGAGTCTCACTCTGTCGCCCAGGCTGGCGTGCAGTGGCACATTCACAGCTACTGCAGCCTTGACCTGCTGGGCTCAGGGGATCCTTCCGCCTCAGCCTTCCAAGTAGCTGGAACTACAGGCACGTGCTACCATGCCCGGCTAATTTTTAAATTATTATTATTTATTGTAGAGATGAGGCCTTGCCATGTTGCTCAGGCTGGTCTCGAACCCCTGAGCTCAGGCAATCCTCTCGTCTCCACCTCCCAAAGTGCTGGGATTACAGGCTTGAACCACTGTGCCCGGCCCCAAGAACAGTTTTTATATTTTATTTTCACACTGAAAACCAGTCAGATTTGCTTCAGCCTCAAAGAGCATGTTTATGTAAAATTAAATGAACGTCCAGCAAGCTGTACTTTTTTTTCTGTAAATGGGGAAAAGGTTAAAACCATGAAGGCAATATATCAACACATTGGCTATCATTGAGAGGGAGAGTTTCAGTAATGTTTTTCCTTTTTCTACTCTATTTTTTCCAGTTTTCTGCAATTGCTGTTTTGATAGCTGAAAATTGTATCTAAAATGTAAAAATAAGTTCATTAAAAATCAGCACATTTTACTTTTTAGCAAAAGGGGAACATGAATATTCAAAACAAAGTTTGCCAGTTTTCAAAGCAGATAATGATCTGTTCTACAAAAGACTTTAACGACCTAGTGTTACAGGTTGATAATTAGTAACCCAGGAGAGGCTTTCAAATGGTGATTTGAACGAGTCCTAGATCCTTCTCTCTGGGTCAAATCCACCAGCCTTCATTTTTTCTGTTAAACATTTTGGTCAATCATAAAGGATTGGGGAACTGGGAAAGAAGGCATTAGGAGAGCAAAACTGATAGAAATCAGTACTTCAGACCCAGTGCAGTGTCTCACGCCTGTAATCCCAGTACTTTGGGAGGTCAAGGTGGGTGGACTCCTCCATTCAAAGAGTTCAAGACCAGCTTGGGCAACATATCAAAATTTCGAATCTGCAAAACTTAAAAAAGAAATTAGCTGGGCATAGTGGCATGCAACGGTAGTCCCAGCTACTCAGGAGGCTGAGGTGGGAGGATCTCTTGAGCCCAGAGGTTGAGGCTGCAGTGAGCAGTGATTGTGCCACAGCACTCCAGCCTGGGAAGGTGAGAACCCAACTTAAAAAAAAAAAAATCAGTACTTCAAGGAAGAAACTGCTAAAACTGCTTTGCAAGACTGCCAGCCTTTATACTTGGCCTAAACAGCCTGCCCTGTTTTACACATGAAGACACGGTCCTCAGGAAAACCTCCCACATGTCTCTGAACCAAGAGCCTTGGCCTTAAGAATGTCAATGCATCTTCACTTTGGAAAGAGCCGTTTCTCTTCTTCCAAAACGCAAGCTTCATGGAGGGTGTGGGTTTGGCTTTAGCCGAAGTGCTGAGAGTGCAAATTTAAGTTATGTTCCTGTAAAGCTGCCTGTTAATCTCTTGATTTTCAGAAGCTCTGGGGAAACGTTTAACATTCAGGGACCCGAGCTTCCGGGCCTACAGTTTTATCTAGAGAAACCCAAGCCTCCCTCACCTGGGACCAGCGATCGGATGGTCTTCCTGCAACAGCATCACAGCTACCGGGACTCCAGCAGCAAGAATCAGGGTCGCACTGGATGTCCCCAGGGGAAGCAGGATAGAGGTAGATGGGGCGAGATTGCCTTGGTGTGTGTGTTGGGAGGCCATTTCTGAAGCACTTCTGGCTCTAAACCTTGGTCAGGGCTGAGTTTTTCCTACTGCGGGGGAGGGGAGTGGGAGAGTGGGGGAAGGGGTCGGGCGTGAACACATCAGGCCTCCACCCTGCCCAGACTCATCATCCCAACCCCCACCCCTCAACCCCCTCCCTCTAACTGAGTCAAGGCAGTAACTGCCACGGTAAGGGACTGCTCGTTTGTTTTTGGCTGAGGATAGAAGATAGAAATAACTGGGAGTGCCTACTTTTTAAAAAAAGATTCTACAGGAAGTTTGGAAGCCGTGTGGGCTTCCACAGAACACCAGTGCGAATGGGGGGGGGGGAGAGATGGAGTGTAGAGAAATGAGGGTAAGGGACAAAATGGCCTGAAACTTGTCAAATCACCCCCACGGGCGGAGTAGAGGGCGTCTGGCTTAGTCAGGGATGAGTGCTGTCGACCAGGGGCACCGAGAAGGGACCTCGGCGAGGAGGCTCTTCGAATCCCAGCTCCACACCAGCTCGGGTCCCCGCGGCTCGCTCCTGCCCACCCAGACCCTGAGCGCTTCGCAGGCGCTAGGTGGCCCCGCCGGGACCCCGGGACGGCGGCCCGAGGGTCTCCGCGGGGCCTGGCGGCGCGGGGTTGTCCGGGGCGGGTACCTTGGTGCCCTGGTGGAAGTCGTCGACGGACAGCGAGCCCATGAAGGGGAACTGCATGTGCGTGTGCGTGTCGATGCCCCCGGGCAGGACCAGCTTGCCGGCGGCGTCGAGGACCCGCAGGCCCGCGGGCGCATCCCCGGGCAGCAGCAGGTCGCGCCCGAGCGCCCGCACCACGCCGTCCTCCACCAGCACGTCGGCCACCTGCGAGGAGTCGTCGTTGACCACGCGACCCCCGCGGATCAGGAGCCGCGACGGCGGCGCCATGGCGTGGGCGCACGGGGTTCCACCCGGTCCGGTGCGCGGGGCCGCCCTCCCGCAGGGTGTCCACAGACAGTACGCGAGCTCCGGCTCCCAAACACCCCAGATCCGATCTCCCGGGCCTGCCGGGTTAATGACCCGGCCGCTGGGGCGGGGAAGGGCGGGGACGGGGCGGGCTCCTCCTCCAGGAGGGTTGGGCTGAAGCCCGCGAGCCCCGACCGAGCAAGTCAGCACAGCCTTTCAGCGCTCAGACCTTGATGCCCTGTCTTCCGAGTCTAGGTGTCCACCCAGGTTTCTGACTCAGTGGAGGGGAAGGATCGTGGAGCCTTAAGAGTAAAGGACATGCGTTTTGCTTCATAAGATGAGGCACTTTGGGGAAAGACATAAACCCCGTCCCTTCCCCTGAAAAGGAAGGAGTGTGTTTGCGCCAAAAGACAGCAAGAGGAAGGAAGGGAGGGAGAAACGTCCCCGGCGGCAACAACAGCGCCTTAACCCTTCTCAGCCAGAGCAGAGCCACTGGATCTGGTCTTGCCTTGGCATATTCTCTAGATGAGGAACAGATTATGACGCAATCCCAGTCGTTGGCAGACACAGCATGTGAGCGTTCAGAGGGAGATTTTTAACCTACGTGGAAGAAAACAACCTGGCATCAAGTGTTCTCCACGTGTCAATGTCAGGACACATACCAGCAAGTGTTTCTGAGAAAATAACGAGCCGTGACTCAAAGGATCTAAGTTTATACTCCCAGTTTTTCTAGCTTAGACTTCTTCAGTGAAGTTGTTCTTTCTCTTGGGTTCTCAGTTTTCTTTCTATCTTTTTCTTTTTTAATTTTCTTTTTCTTTTGAGTGAGGGGGTCTCATTCGATTGCCCAGGTTGGGGAGCAGTGACACAATCACGGCTCACTGCAGCCTCAACTTCTTGGGCTCAGGCAACCCTTCTGCCTCAGCCTCCCAAGCAGCTGAGACTACAGGCTCACACCACCACACTTAGCTATTTTTTTTATTGTTGTAGAAACATAGTCTCTCTATGTTGCCTAGGCTGGTCTCGAACTCCTGGGCTCACGCAGTCCTTCTGCCTCAACCTCCCAAAGTGGTAGAATTACAGGCATGAACTAATGCATCCGGCCCTCAATTTTCTAGACTAGGTGGTCATGTTAAGTCATATATTAAACGAGGTCATACTTGTTCTTACCTTCCAGGCTTGCTTTGAGAAGCAAAATGATGATGTCTTTTGATGCAAACAAACTAAATAAAGGCACCTTAATAAAGTGGGAAGTGCTGTATGGATTTATTCAACAAATGCTGGCTTTGTAAGGACTACAATGCTTTGTAAGGACTACAGTCAGGATTTGAGGGATTGGAGAAAGAAAGATAAACAACATTTACCCTCAAGTAGCTGAGAGCCAATGGTGACGCACATGCATATTTCAATATATAAGATAGAAAATCCTATCTTTGAGAAGAGATAAACATAAGAATTTAGAGAAAAGGGAAAGTTTATTTCAGGCTTGAGGAAAATTAGTCAAGGAAGATTCATGAAGAGGCATTTAAACCAAGATAGAGAAGATATGAATATGCAGAGCTACAAAAAAATTAGCCAGGTATGGTGGCGGACACCTGTAGTCCTAGCTACTCAGGAGGCAGAGGTGAGAGGATCACCTGAGCCTAGGAGGTCAAGGCTGCGGTGAGCCATGATCATACTACTGCACTCCAGCCTGGGCGATGGTGAGACCTTGACTCACTACAGCCTGGAACTCCGGGCTCAAGCTGTCCTCTTGCCTCAGAGGTTGTTGGGCATGGTGGCTCACTCCTGTAATCCCAGCACTTTGGGAAGCTGAGGCAGAAGGATCACTTGAGGCCATGAGTTCAAGACCAGTCTGGGCAACGTGATGAGCCCTTGTCTCTACAAAATAATAACATTGATTAAAATAAAATAAAAATGAATATGCAGAGATGAGGGGTGGGAAGGGGAAATGGTGCCCCAGGTGCAGGGAACAGCATGGGTAAAGGCAGGTTTAGGAGTCCGAACTCCATGTGGTTAAGCTACGACTGAGAGGACTAGGCAGAACTGCGAACCACCCCTTTACTCACAGTGGAAGGGGAGAAGGAGAACATAGAGGAGGAACAGTCAGAGAGAAAGGAGACTGGAGCTCTGTGTGATGGAAGGCAGGAATGCAGGATTTCAAGAAAGGCCCCGGGATGGAATCCCACAGAAGGACTGGAGGGTGGGTGGTTATCTGCTGACCCAGCATGTGCTTTTTATACTCATCCTTATTCTGGTAAGTCACTGGAGTTTCTTTGGTGGGAAATCCTCCACCTGCATTCTCAGAACATGGATGGGACCTCTGGCCCCAGGTCTGCACTGTCACCTAGGCTCTGCTGGTCAGGGATGGGCACACGCCCCAAGCAGAGTCATCAGGCCCTGTGAGTGCAGATCCCAAGGCTTATCTTAGGTGGAACAGACAAGAGGCTTGTTGTTTCCTCCTGGACTTGAATTCTGGGATGGGGAGTGTCAAAAAGAGACACCTGAGGTGCATCTAAGACAACACAGAGAAAGAACCCTTCTGCGAACAGAGCCAACACAGAGAACAGGAAGGAGAGGAGAGGCTGGGTTCTCATGACATTGTTTGGGCTCCTGAAATCAACCATACCTAAAGCCCCTTCCCCTAGACCTTCCACTTTTTGCATAAGGTGGTTTACTCTGGCTCTTCCAAAGTTGGCACAGGGAGGAAGGCTCCTGTCAGGAGTCAACTGACAGGCACTGGGAAGATATCTTCTTTGAATTTGGAGACTTGGTGGTCATGTTAGGTGGCAGACATGAACAGTAGGGGTCTGTCCCTGAGGGTATCTTGTCTACAGCCATATCCCAGACCAGCTAGTTTCAGTCCCATCCCTGCTCCAAATTCCTCATTTTTGATGGAAAGTCCTTTGGTCTTGTGGTTACGGCATCCTGTGTAAGGGGGAACTTTGTACACCCGGGACTTTCCAGACTTGCACACATGTGCATTGGAAGTTTAAGTTTGTACTCATCTAACCTTTGAGTTATTACCATATCATTAGCATTAATTAGCATTGTAGTTTTAACCCTCCCATGGGTTTCACTTAGGTACTCATGGGAAACCCGCATGCACAATTCCAAAAGGTTGCAGCACTCAACACCTGTCCATCAAGTTACTAAAAGGGTAGATTGACAGCAGAAGAATCAGGAAACAGGAAGAGAAAACCCCCATGAAATAGAAGCCCACAGTTAGTTCGGGCTAATTATCTCTCTGTCTTTCTTGCTGCACAGAGTGTACCCTTGCTTTTAGTGAACTGTCACTTGCACCTGAAATTGTTTGAGTCGCGTTTTCAATCCTTTGTCAACAGGACACAAGGGCTGAGAACCACAACACAGATCCTGTTAGCCTAGTAACAGTCACATGTGACCTCGGAGGTGGCATTTTGAATAGTGGAATGCAGGTATTATGATTGTCAAATTTCCTCAAGCTTCAGATTACCCAAACCTCAAAATGATTAAAAATTAGAAAGCATCAATAATTTGAAGTTCCATAGGTTTGGTTGTCAAGCCAGAAACAAGAAATGTGAGAAGATTATTCAATTATTGTCAAGGGACCTTTGTGTAAGGGTGAGAGAGGTAATTATAAACACAATACAACTCGTACAAGCTGTACAAGTCAGCGCTACCCTTGGTAAATAAGATTGGTTGTAGGCGCCCTTGCACCTTCCTTCCTGAAACTGTTCAGATTTGTGATTTCAAAGGTTTCTTTATCTCAGAGGTTTCTTTGTATCATGAAATGCCCTGCCCCACACACAAAACAAACTCCCCCTATTTAATTAACTCAAACTTGTATCGGAAAAGGGGGCTTGTAGAATGTCACTCATTGAGATTCCCTGACAACAGTCGCAGAGAAAGAATGGGAAGCTTCAGGGAGAAATGCTCCCAGAACAGAAAGGCCTTCTTCCTTTTCAGCCATCATTTCTGCTCACCGGCCAGTAAGTTGAGCCTGGAAAAACCTGCTCAAGGGAGGAAGCTTGTCCTCAGTACACCCCTACCTTCACTTTCTCTACCCTACTCAATCACTTCCTTGCCCAGACAGTTTGGGCCCTCCGGAGGGGAAGTAACAAATATTATGAGACACAGTATTGGCATAGGGCGGAAGGTAGGAAGCAGGACACCTGTGTTCTGCATTCTTTCTGCTGGGGAAGGAATCAGTTGGATTCATTAACATATCAAGGTATGTCTGAGAACACATTATTCTGAGTTTTTAATTTAATTTAATGTGTTTTAGAGATGGGATCTCACTCTGTTGCCCAGGCTGGAGTGCAGTAGCATGACCACAGCTCACTGCAGCCTGAAAGTCCTGGGCTCAAGCAATCCTTCCACCTCAGCCTCCCAAGAAGCTGGGACTACAGGTACACACCACCACACCCGGCTAACGTAATTTTTTTTGTAGAGATGAGGTCTCGCTATGCTGACAAGACTGATCTTGAACTCCTGGCCGCAAGTGATCCCTCCTGCCTTGGCCTCCCAATTAACTGGGACTACAGGCACACACAACCACGTCCAGCAAATTTAAGAGGAATACTTTTAAAGGAGGGTTACAAAGATTGTTGATGCTTAACCCATAGAAACACATCTATCTGTAAGTGTAGGTGAGGGCAATTTGATAGGAAGAGCTTCCTGCCTGATGGTCCACAGGGATAGAAAGGCTGGAAGAGCAGGCAGGTGACTTCCTTTACTGACTGGTTGGGATTTTTGGAAACAAGCCCACCAGGCTCTGTCATATTTCAGTCCTCAACTATCCTGGGGTTGTCAAATTTGCTTCCTCTATTCTTCCAGCTCTTCCCACATCTACTATCAGCTTCTGTGGGCCAGGAGAGGTTTTAAGACTATTGTTTCCACCCAATGGAAGAGGTCAATGAGCAGAGGGAAGTGTGAGAGTGAGAGTGTGTGAAGAAAACTGAACAAGGAGAGTTGGGCATCATGAGACAACATACCTGAGCCAAGGTCTGTGGGAACTCCACTTCCCTGGCTTACTCGGGAATAGAATTCCTCAGCCCACTGAAGGATAGAATTCTCTAGCAGAGTAATGCATTTATATCTGAATCAGTGATGGAAGCGGGGCATAGGAAAGGTAGGCAGCATGAAAGGATAGGAAGAAATTGAATGAGAAATTGGAATTAGGAGACTAATCCTGGCTCCGATGACAGCTTCTTCTGCAAGCTTGGGCAAGCCACTTACTTTCAGGGCCTTGGTCTCCTCAACTGGAAAACCGGAGCTGGCCAGGCACGATGGCTCATGCCTGTAATTCCAGCACTTTGGGAGGCTGAGGCAGGAGGATTGCTTGAGCCC
>CAUYQG010232847.1:0-19169 GCA_963574415.1 Tarsius wallacei | reverse complement strand
TCTACAAGAAACACTTAAGAAAGTATTAAACACAGAGAAAGGGAAAAAAGAATGAAAACGTTATTCACAAGAGTGCAGGAAAAAGATTGAAAACACACAAGAATCAACCCCAAAATCAAAAGAAATACAACAAACAAACAGGAACAACAACAACTCTATAAGAACCTCATGACAGGGATAAACTCTCACATTTCAATAATTAGCCTGATTGTGAATGGACTAAATACACCACTGAAAAGACATAGAATGAAAAAATGGATACAATATCATGAGGCAACAATATATTGTCTCTGAGAGACTCATCTCATCAGAAAGGACACTCACAGACTCAAAGTAAGAGGATGGGAAGCAAAATCTCAGGTGGACATAACACAAAATAAAGCAGGAGTTGTGATCTTAATATCAGACAAAATACCCTTTAAGCTATCAAAAATTAAAAAAGAAACAGAGAGTCACTATATAACTATAAAAGGTTCAATCCATCAACAAGAAATATCTATCCTAAACATATATGTACATGACATAGGAGCACCAACTTTCATAAAGCAGCTTCTAGGCAAACATAAAAGAAATATTGACTCTAGCACTATCATAGCTGGGGACATTAATATCCCACTCACTACCCTAGACAGATCATTGAGACAAAAAAACAGCAAAGAGATCCAGAACCTCAATGTGACTCTTGACACTCCACACAACGACCAACAGAATATACATTCCACTCTTCACAACATGGAATGTACTCTAAGATTGACCACATCCTTGGCCATAAATAAATCATAAACAAATTTCATAAGATTGAAATTTGTCATGCACCTTCTCAGAGTACAATGGAATAAAAATAAATATCAACACCAACAGTGTTCTCCCCAACCCACAAAGACATGGACATTAAACAGCATTATACTAAGCAATTCCTGGGGCAGCACAGAAATCAAATCAGATATTAAAAGATACCTGGAAACAAATGAAAATGAAGAAACATCTTACCAAAACCTCTGGGATGCCATGAAAATGATACTAAGAGGGGAATTCATATTTCTACAAACACCCATGAAAAAAATGGAAAGATCACAAGTTAACAGCCTAACAAGTCACCTAAAGAAGCTGGAAAAACAAGACCAAAAAAATCCTAACTTCAGCAGAAGAATCCAGATCACCAAAATAAAAGCCCAAATTTGGGACATAGAAGACAAAAAGATAATCCAAAAAATCAACAAAACAAAAAGCTGTTTCTTTGAAAGGATAAACAACATTGATGGTCCCCTAGCTAGACTGACCAGAAAAAGAGAGGAAAAGCCCAAATAAACTCAATCAGAAACACAAAAGATGAAGTCACAACTGACCCTGAAGAAATACAAAAGATTATCAGAGAGTGCTATGTACACTTGTATGGAAACAACTTTCTTATATCATACAACCTCCCCAGATTGAAACAAGAAGAAATGAGACCCTAAATAGACCAGGAAAAATCCAGGAAATTGACTATGTCATAAGAAAACTACCTACATAAAAAAGCCCTGGACCAGATGGCTTTCCAGCAGAATTCCACAAAACATACAAGAAGAAACTGATACCAATCCTATTGAAAGAATTCCTGGCCTTTGAGAAAGATGGAACTCTCCCCCAAATCTTTTTATGAAGCTAGTATCACATTGATACCCAAGCCAGGTAAAGATCCAACAAAGAAAGAGAACTCCAGGTCAATATCTTTGATGAACATAGATGTTAAAATACTCAACAAGATCCTAGCAACCGGATTCAACAACACATATCAAAAATCATCCACTACAACCATGTAGGCTCCATCCCTGGGATGCAAGGCTGGTTCAACATTCAAAAGACCATAAATGTAATTAAATACATCAACAGATGAAAAAACAAAAACCATGTGATTAGATCATTAGATGCAGAAAAAGCTTTTGATAAAATCTAGCACTGCTTCCTGATAAAAACCCTCGAATATCTAGGCATAGAGGGAACATACCTCAAAATAGTAAGAGCCATCTATGAGAAACTCACAGCCAGCATACTGCTAAACAGACAGAAATTGGAACCATTTCCCCTGAAAACTGGAACAAGGCAATGATGCCCAAACTCATTCCTCCTGTTCAACACAGTTTTGGAAGTTCTAGCTAGAGCAATCAGAGAAGAGAAGTTGATTAGGGGTATCCAAATAGGAAAAGAGGAAATCAAGTTATCCCTCTTTGCAGATGACATGCTTCTATACTTCAAAAATGCAAGAGAATCAGTCAAAAATCACCTTGCACTGATAAAGGACTTTAGCACAGTCTCAGAGTATAAAATAAACATGCAAAAGACAATCGTATTTCTAAACACCAACAATAAACAAACAGAAACACAAATAAAAAGCACAATTCCATTCATAATAGTCACAAAAAAATGAAATACCTTGGCATCTTCCTAACCAGAGACGTGAAAGACCTTTACAATGCAAACTACAAAACACTGCTCAAAGAAATCAGAGGTGACAGAAACAAGTGGAAAAATATTCCATGTTCATGAATTGGAAGAATCAACATTGTTAATATGTCCATTCTACCTGAGACAATCTAAAGATTTAATGCCATAAAGTTACCAGCAACATTATTTTCAGACCTAGAAACAACAATACAGGAATTCATATGGAAACATAAATAACCAAGAATAGACAAAATAATCCTCAGCAAAACAAACAAACAAACAAACAAAAAACACAGCAGGAGGTATCACACTCCCAGACTTTAAACTTTATTATAAAGTTACAATAATCAAAGCAACCTGGTATTGCTACTAGGACAGGCATATAGACCAATGGAACCGAATAGAGATTCCACAAACAAAACTTCAATTTCTCGACCAACTCATCTTCAACACAGCCTCCACCACCAACCAGGGGGAAGAGGAGAACCTATTCCATAAATGGTGCTGGGAAAACTGACTGACCACAAGCAGAAGATTGAAACAGGACCCCTACCCATCCCCACACACAAAAATCAGCTCTAAATGGATCAGAGACCTAAATGTAAAACCTAAAAGTATAAGAACCTTAGAAAATGCAGGAGACACTCTTATGGAAATTTGAACTGTCAACCAATTCCTGATCAAAACCACAAGTGCCCATGACATAAGAGATAAGATAGACAAGTGGGATTTATCAAACTGACAAACTTTTGCGAAGCCCAAGAAACCATCAAGCGAGCAGGGAGACAGCCAACAGACTGGGAAAAAATATTTGCCTATTCTATGTCTGACAAAGGTCTAACACCTAGGATCTACAAGGAACTCAAATGTGCTGAAAAGAAAAAACAAACAGCCCTATTACAAAGTGGGCAAAAGGTATGAATAGATAGTTCCCAAAAGAAAACATGTGAGCAGTCAACAGATACATGAAAAAATGTTCAGCCTCACTAGTCATCAAAGAAATGCCAATTAAAACTACACTGAGATACCACCTAACTCCAGTCAAAATGGCCATCATCAATAACTCAAAAATAAGAGATGCTGGAAAAGATGTGGCGAAAAGGGAACACTTCTACACTGTTGGTGGGAGTGTAAACTCCTACAGCCTCTGTGGAAAACAGTGTGGCAATTCCTAATAATTCTAAAAATCGTCCTTCCATATGACTCCCCAATCTGCCTACTAGCGATATGCCTGGAAAGACTCAAGTCACTGTATGTACATGTATGCTTATCGCAGCATTTTTCACAGTAGCAAGAAAATGGAACCAGCCATGCTGCCCATCAAAAGAGGACTGGATAAAAAAATGTGGTACGTATGTACAATGTAATATTATGCAGCCATAAAGAAGAACAAAATCATGAACTTCACAGCAACCTGGATGTACTTAGAGTCTATAATACTGAGTGATCTTTCGCAGAAACAAAGCACTGAGTATCACGTGTTCTCACTCATAAGTAGACCTTGAACAACTACCATAATACTATAAGCAAAGGATTGACAGTAGTGGAAAAGTTGGGGACATAGGGGGTTGGAGAGGTGTGATTGACAGTAGTGGGAAACTGCCTGGGGAAGGGAGGGCATACCTCATCAACAAGGGTATTTGCACAATGAATATTTGTATACCTAACCCTGAATCGTACCCCACAATTTAAAAATAAATAATTTTTTGAAAAAGAAATATGTAGAACTTTTTCTAGGATGAGTTGTGAGCATAATTGTTTGTTTTTGTATGCTTCTTTGGGTATATAACCAGGAAAGGGATTGCAGTGTTGAGAGGTGGAACATTTGAGACTTGATTATGTCATAAAGGCTCTGACTTCATAAATGAATTAATGCTGTTATCACAGAAGTATGTTTCTTATCCTAAGATTGGGTTTGTTACACAAGCAGGTTTGGCCCTCTCTTGCGCTCTCCCTCATTCATGTGATGCTGTCCACCATGTTAAAACTTGGCAAAAAAGCACTTACTAAATACACGTCTTTGATCTTGGATTTGCCAGCCTCTGGAATCCTAGGCCAAATTCTTTTTGTTTCATTATAAAGAACCCGGGTGTGGTATTCTCTTTTAGTAATGCAAAACACCCTGAGATATATCCTCACAGACACATCCGACACATCTGGATCCGAAACAAAATTTTGCCAGCTAGCTGGGAATTCATAAACCAGTCAGATTGACATATAAAACATATAGGGAGCATCTGGATGAGTACAATTTTTTGAAATTGAAAAACGTTACTGTCCTTTTGTGTGCTCTAGTGCTTTAGGTTCTTCAATAAAGTTTATCCTCTTAAAAATAGACACAATACATGTAACTATTTATCAGGTATATGTAATATTTTATAAATGCATACAATGTATAATGGCTAAATTAGGGTAGTTAGGATATCCATCAGCTCAAACTTTTTTTGTGTTGGAAACATTGCAATAAATTATTGTTAACTATAGTCACCCTATTGTGCTGTCAAACACTAGAATGCATACCTTCTGCCTGTATTTTTGTACCTATTAACTAACCTCTCTTCAGTCATCTTACTCCCTTACACATCCCAGACTCTAAACCCACCACTCTATCCTCTGCCTTCATGAGATCCACTTTTGTTGCCCCCACATATGAGTGAGAACATGGGATGTTTGCCTTTGGGTGTCTTGCTTATTTCACTTAGTGTTCTTCCATTTCATTTGTGTTGCTGCAAATGAAGAATTTCATATTCTATTACTGAATAATACTTCATTGTGTATATACCCACATTTTCTTTATTCATTCATTTGTTGTTGGATATTTAGTTGCTTTCACATATTGGCTTATTGTAAATAGTGCTGGCATAAACATGAACACAGCTGTTTCTTTGGCATACTGATTTCTTTTCTTTTGGACAGGTAACCAGCAGTGGAATTACTGGATCATATGTTAGATCTATTTTTTAGTTTTTTTGAAGAACCTCCACATTGTTTTTCATAGTGGCTGTACTAATTTACATTACCATGCACAGTGTGCTAACATTCCCTTGTATCCTTATTCTTTCCAGCATTTGTTATTATTTTTTTTAGTAATAATCATTTTAACTGGGTGAAATTTCTCTTTATAATTTTGATTTGCAGTTCCATGATGATTCGTAATGCTGAGCATTTTTTCAAATACCTTTTGGGTTGTTCTTTTGTGAAATATTTATTCAGATCTTCTTCCCATTATTAAATCACATTTCTTTCCATTGAATTTGTTTAGCTTGATGGTATTCTGTTTATCATTTGCTTGTCAGATATGTAGTTTATGAATATTTTCGCTCATTCTGGAGGTTGTTTATTTACACTATTAATTATTCCCTTTGCTGTACAGAAGCTTTTAGCTTGATGTAATCTCATTTGTCTCTTTTTGTTTTGATTGCCTGTGTTTTTTAGGTTTCATAAAAAAAAAAAAATGTTTGCCCAGAATAAGGTTCAAAAACATTTCCCCAGTAGTTTTATAGCTTCAGGTCTTACATTTAAGTGTTAATTTATTTTGAGTTTTTTGGTATATGATGAGAGATGGAGTTTAGTTTTATTCTTCTACATACAGTTATTCAGGTTCTCAGCACCATTTATTAAACACAGTTTCTTTTTCATTAATACAGGTTGTTGGTGGCTCTGTAGAAATGAGTTGGCACTAAATGCATGTGCATGGATTTAATTCTGGTTTTTTAATTCTGTTCCATTGGGCTATGTGTCTGTTTTGATGCCAGAACAATGCTGTCTTAGTTACTACAGTTTTGTAGCGCATATATTACATTTATTTTTGATTCAGGGAGTACTGGTTTTTACTTGGACACATTGTGTTCTTTAGGGGATTAGGTTTCAGATGTCCTATTCTCCAGAAGTGAACATTTTACTTGACCATTAACTTCTGTCCCTAATCTGCCTATCTCCCTTCTTTTAGTGCCCCCAGTGTCTACTATTCCTATCTTTGTGGCAATTTACATCCTACATATATGTGAGAACATTCAGTGTTTGGTGTTCTGTTTCTAAGTTAGTTTGCCTAGGAAGATGTTCTACAGCTTCATCCATGTTGCTGCAAAGGACATTATTTCATGTATTTATGGTTGTGTAGAATTCTATGGTGCTTATGTACCAAATTTCCTTATCAATCAATCATTGATGAGCACGAAGTTTGATTCTGTGATTCTACTATTGTAAACAGCACTGTGATAAACATACAAGAACAGGTATCTTTTATACATAACATTTCCCCCCCTCTGGGTAGATACCCAGTAGTGGGATTCTCATGTCTAATGGCAATTCTATTTTTAATTATTTGGGAAATCTCTATATTGCTTTCCATAGAGGCTGAACTAATTTACTATCCCACCAACCAAGTATGGGCATTTCCCTTTTTCCTCATCCACACCCCAAACTGTTGTTCTTTGTTGTTATTTATTTTTAAAATCATTTTATTGTAGAGATGTGGGGTACAAGTATTGATTAATGATATAGGAAGGCTGCATGCAGGTAAAGTTTGGGTCTCCAATTGGCTCTCACTCCCCAGTACAGGCCCAGGCACACTTTGTGTTGTAAATGCCTCTCACCCTTCTTCCTCCCTCCTTCCCCTAGCAGTACCCAGTGACTACTGATACCTCCCTTGTGCTAATGTGACTAATGTTCATGGCCCATTTATGAGTGAGAACATACAATATAGCCCTTTTGACTGGTGTAAGATCTTACTTTGTGTAGTTTTAATTTGCATTTCTCTGATGATTACTGATGTTGATAATTTGTTTTATATGTTTGTTGGCTGCTACCTTAGGGAAGTGTCTATTGATGTCCTTTGCCCACTCTTTCATGGGATTGTTTAATTTTTTTCCTGTTGAGTTATTTGAGTTTTTTTAAACCCTTTTTATTTAGAATTGCTTTGACAATTCTCCTCTTTTTTTGGTTTCAACTCAGGTAGTGAGATGCCTTTAGTCTTGTTTTTTGTCTTAGGATGGATTTAGATATTCAGGGTCTTTTTCCTTTCTGTACAAATTTTAAGATTCTTTTTTCTATTTCTGTGAAGATGTCATGGTTATTTTTATAGAGATTGTACTGAATCTGTAGATCACTTTGAGTTATAGTGGCACTTTAAAAACATTAATATTTCAAAAATATTAATATCCATTGACAATCTATTCATAATTTTGCATATTTGTCTTCAATTTCTTTCATCTATAGTTTATGGTTTTTGTTGTAGAGATATTTTAATTCTTGGTTAACTTAATTCATAGGTATTTTACTCTTGTGTAGTTATTACAAATGGAGTTGCTTTGTTGATTCTTTTTCAGATAGTTTTTTCTTGGTCTATAATGCTACTGATTTTTATGTTGATAGAATATCCTGCAATTTACAAAAATTGTTTACCAGTTCTAAAAATCTTTTAATGGTGTAATTAGATTTTTCTATGTATACATTTTATGTTATCCACAAACGAGAGTATTTTGACACCTTAATTTTCAACTTTATTTCTTTCTCTTATCTAATTGCTTTGGCTAAGATTTTCAGTACTATGTTGAAAAAAGTTGTAAAAATGGGCATCTTTGACTGGTTTCTGATCTTAGAGGAAAAGTTTTCAGTTTTCCCTTACTGGTATAAGATTACCTGTGAATTTATTATATATAGCTTTTATTGTCTTGAAGTATGTTCCCTTTATTCTCAGTCTTTTGAGGGTTTTTGTGACTGCATTTTAAAAATCTTTCCTTCACCATCTTTGACCTTCAACCTTGGACTTCAGCCTCAATGTTTGCATACACTGTTCTCACTGTTTATACCACACTAATTCTGTTAAGGTTATGCATATTAATTTATTCTGCAAGACTGTATTTTTTATGTAAAATATTAAAAAATTAGTATACAATCTGCCATTTTGGGGAGGGGGAGAAACAAATGATACCTGCATTTACAGCCTTCATTTCAGTGCTTGACACATAGTAAGGGCTCAGTATTCTGTCCTTTATTTTGTTCCCTGATGATTTTTCTTTTTGTATTCCTAGGTTTTTTTCTAGAGGTGTACTACAGTTAGGTCCATAGTGTGTTCATTCTTTCTCTTTATGTATTTGTATGTGTGACTTTGGTACTTACTAATTTATTCCTTTCTGGGGATGGGAAGGACATGAATATTTCAGCCTGTGGTCTGTCTCCAATATGAAAACAAGAAAACTAACATGTGCTCTGTCTGCTACCTTAAAGCTAGAAACATTTAAAGAACATCAACAAGATTAGTGATTAAAAGTCTGCATTTGGAAACAAACCATCTTGGTTTGGGTTTAGGTAAACCATTTATACTGTGTACATTTAACAAAAAGTTACTTAACTTCCCTTGATCTCATATTTCTCAACTGTAACAGTGTTGATAAGGTTATGAGAAAAAAAAGAGAAAAAACACACTAGCATTATAATAGTATTGACACACAGAAAATTTTTAACGAATTCTGTATAATTACTATCAATGTTCTTTAAAACATATCTTTTAAAGTAACTGAATAGATTTGATAGTCAGAAGTTATATTTTATTTTCTCTTCTTATCTTTTTATTAATATAGAAACTTTTCTAAGCTACACAAGTAGCAGTATAACTTGCTTATAAAGTTACCTGGTAGAAATAAATGTTTATAGCATTGGTATTTTTATGTTTGATACTTGTACTCTATGCACAGGATTTGCTTAGTGTAAGAGAATCTTTGCATGCTGGGCTCAAAAATCTTCATTATAAGAGTTTCCATAGGTAATAATCATGAAACTAATGAACTAGAATCTCTGCTGTTCAGAATGAAGTCAATTTTTTTAGCATATTTGTTTTTTGTGTGTTACATATGCAATTCTTTCCTGTTAGTCTCCTACATGTCCTCTAGTATTTATTTGTTATACAGTACTCTGACCATAACAACATACTTGTTAATCTCACCCAGATTTTTTTCCCCAAACTTTCATTCATCCCAACTTCATCTTGTGGACCAACCTTTAACACTGAAGTGTTCATAATACTTAACCAGGATAAACGATGTCAAGATCGATACTGACTTAGTGTGGCTTAGTTAAAGGTGACATTTTATCTTTGATTTTTTCACAGTGCATTGTATATTTGTCATATATGTATCTCATATATCAAAGTGTAATCAGCTATGTAACTATCTTTAGCTCAGTGAGTTGATTGAAGAACTTAACACTTTACCGTATTCAAGAATTAGCCCAGAAAAATACTCAAAAAGTTATGTAAATGAATTAGCAATTTGGTTAAATAAATCCTTATATGAATATATGACTACTTTCTCCACTGACCATTACATCTATCCCATTGCCTTTTTTAAGAAACTTGAAATCACTGGGAGTTTCTGATGTGATTTTCTTGAAGTAAGATTTTATGGACCAAAAGGAAGTGATTGTACCACATTCTATTTTGTCTAAACTTATCTCAGACATTTTAAAATTAACCTTTTTATTTAAATTTGTACTTAACATTCAAAACACTTTCTTTTTTTTCTTAAAAAATTATGAATTAGTTCACTCTTGAGTGTCGTAAGTATCACTTTTAGAAGACTATATATCATGCAGCAGGCATACCTTGGCTTGTTTAGAGAGTATGTACAAATAAATCAATGTCCAATACTGATTTCAAGGAAATGCTCAGGACAAGGTCATTCACATAGTAGACCTTTAAACAGGTTTGTTTTCCACTGCTAGAAATATATCTAAAAAATAATGATCTCTTGTGACCTTACAGAAAACATTTATCTGTGTAATCCTAAAAGGACATGGGTAAACTATTTTGATGTCCCTGCAGCAGTAATAAGATGTTGCCCATTGAAGAAAAGCCATTATCAAGAGCAACATGGACTTTGTGTGACAGTGTGAAAATAAACATTTTCCCAGTTTGCTCTTAGCTACATAAAGTCTTTGTGTCTTTCCATGAGTTACTGAATAAAGCTGTAGGCCTGAGAAAATTCTTGATTCTTCAAATGGTTTTCCCTCTTACATCCATCATACCAATGTACTCACATATTCCATTGGAGAACTTTATGTAGCCACCCCTGGTCATCACTGCTAGGTCTATATTCTCAACAATGACATTATCTCTGTCAATGACACTGGGATCCTCAGCCAAGATGAGAATCTTTATCCAGCTTGAATCCAACCTGAGGCCAGAGAATTGTTGTTGCTTCCTTCATCCTTAGTGTTAGCTCATTTATCTAAATGTGACATTCCCACACATAAATGAACTCTGTGTGGATAGCTGGGAGTATGAGCCAAGCTACTTCCCCTTAGCTACTGTGACTAAGGTTTTACATCTCGTTTATATATTCTGCTTATATGTCCCATGTTTTAAGATAGCACATGTAATGAACATGCTTCAAGTTTTTAGACTCTATGTAAGTGCTGTAGTCAGTTAACTTGTCATTCTTTTAGTAAACACACATTTCTTCTTTATTAAACGTCAGCACTTACAGAGATAATGAGATTAATTGACCAATAAAAGAGAGTTGACTTATACTAACCGAGAGCTTTTATTCCTGGATACACCTATATTTAAAAATTAGTTATATAATGTATAAAAATTATAAGCTAGGCCAAACTTTGTTGCAAGTTACAAACATCTGGGGAAATTGATTAAGCTTTCATTCCCAGGGTGTACTTTAGGTCTTCCAAATGAGAAGGTCTGGTGAGAAATCCAGGTAACAGTGGTATTTTTAAAATGTCTTAAGTAACTCTAATGTGGTACAAAATTTAAAAACAACTGAGGTGCAAATACCAATTGAACATAAAGAGAAAACCCTACTATAATCCATACTTGAAGGTAGGATTTTTAGAGAAAGTTATGTATAAATTGATATTGAAATTATTAAGCTTATCTAGTTTGATAAGAAAATTGATGATGTAAGTATACATAAGTGTATAATTGAAAAAAATAGATTTTCTCCTATGTTGCCATTTATAAGTTTCATATTTTGTCATTTCAATCTTTGTTTCATTTTGAGTAAAATTTGGGGAGTTGTAAAGTACGTAAAGATTTAGTGATTTGCATGTGGATGTTTAATTGTTCTAGCACCATAAATTGCAAAACAATTATTTCCAAAATAAATTCCTTTCGTTCCATTGTATGAGATCAATTGACTGTGTGAATGTGTTTCTGGCTTGTCTATTACAGTTCACTGACCTATTTGTCCAAAATCATACTTTCTGATTGTTGTACTTTTTAATTCAGTGTTGAAGTCAGAGTGTCAGTTTTCTGATTTTATTCTTCATTTTTAGAAAACAGAAATTAATTCTGAGAATAATGTAAATAAAGACAAGTGATTTTAAGGATATGACAAAATAATCGACTTCTACACAAATGAAGTTATGTCACAGATATGAATTCTTTCTCCAATCAAAATTGCACCAAGATCTTCATTCCAGAAACAAAGTAGTACATTATTACAATTTCTTTTGGTGCCTCTATTTTTGACCAAGAAGGAAGGAGTACCTAGAGACAAAGTTAGCACATGAATAACGGTTGTCCTGAAAAGCTGTAGAAAAAGGAAGATGAACCTGGAGAATGCCACAATTGACAGTGTGTGATTTGCTTGTATATAACAACATTCATGTATAGAAGAAGCAAAATGAGACTATGAGGTCTCCAGAAACAGTGGGAGACTAATGACTGACTGCTTTGCCTCTGACAACTCCCAAATCCCTGTTTCATCCTTATGTCAAGTTGCATTCCCCGCTTTGTGTTCAATGAAATACCCAAGGGAACATTTATTGACACAGCAACAGAAACTGACTGTGACCAATTCAGGCAGAAAAAAAAAATATTTCACAGACATCTTCTGAGATTTAGGCTTAGAGAAAGGTAACCAATATATGCTAAGTCAGGCATAGCTCTAAAAGAACCGGTGCCACAGGCCAACTGTGCAGTGGACCTAGCACCAGTCATCACAGGTTTCACAGGTTACTTCCTCTTGCTATTACTTCTGGAAACTGGGAGTTGCTGCTGATACCACCATCTCTGTCTCTCTCTCTCTCTCTCTCTCTCTCTCTCTCTCTCTCTCTGTCTCTCTCACACACACACACACACACATTCAGTTCTCACTCCTTTGCACCACCAGTGTGTGATTCTGTACTCATGGTGACACTGAAGGCCTGTCTCCTTGTGGTAAGGAAAGTAGGAAAATGAGACAATCTGATTTTTTTAGTTCATACACTGTGAATGTCCCAAGAGTTATATAGTGAAGAACTCTATTAACATAAAAAGGAGCCCATATACTAGGTAAAAGAAAAACATTTACAAGCAGGCTTTTTTAAGGAAATAAAATGAAATAATGAAAAAAATAAAGTGAAATAAAATGAAGCAATATCATTTTTTTTGAGACAGAAAAAAAAAACCTTTAGGTAATTTAAAAGAGTAACGTGAATATTTAAGAAAAATTTCCTACTGCAGCAAAATAGTCTGTTGACAGCTTGCCAGCGGAATATGGAATATATACAGAATCTTCTGGAAGACTTCTGGGAGTTTAACAAATAGATTATCTAACTTTGGGTCTTGTTTGGAGCCTTGGTGTGAGACTGGCAGTGCTAGATTTAGGGTAGTGATATAAATGGGATGGAAAGGTGATGTTTCAGAGCAATGACCATAATAGAATTATCTTGGGCATTAAAAAGAGCTATAAACCGGGAAACAGCATGTGAGAGAAATGAGTAAGGAAAGGAGCCATGAAAGAAGAAGAGAGAAGAGATACAGCTGGAGGATGAAGACAAAGAGGGACTTTGAGAACTCCAAAGCAATCCCTTGTTCAATTTCTTGACTCCTTCCAATGGGCCAAATTGGAATTCAAAACTTGTGGCAGCCAGGAGGCCCCTTATATCTCATACAGTCTTCCTTCAACCCTTGGCAGCCTCAACACCTTCTTTATTCCAGGCAACCGAGTCAATCTTCAAATTGTCCCCAATTAGGCCATGGGAACTCTTGACTCTGAGCCTTGTTTCAGATTATTTACTATAACTAGATGTCCTTGACTTAAGCTTTGAACCTGCTTATTTCTTGTCTCCCTTCAAATTCAGCTAACTACTATTTGCTTGAATCCCATTGTATCATATGTCTTCCCTAAGTAGGCCACTTGCTCCATCACAAGTTTTGAGGTTTACTTTTAGTCTAACCTGTTTGTTCAAAGAAAACTTTTTCAGGGATTCTAGACGTGAATAAAACAATCACTTTGCCCACAGTAGTCTGCTGTCTAAGGAAGGGAATGGGGAGTGAATATGGTAACAGATGAGTTCTAGTCAGTTTAACAAATTCCTTATTAGAGGAAACCTGGGATGGTGTGGAATCATGGAGTTCAGTCACCCATTCGTCACATGGACTAAAAAAGTGTTCAGGGAAACCCTACTGAGTTAAGAAATGAGTGCTGAATTTCAAGAGACAACTGCTCACAGGTTGAATGTGGACAATGGCACACAGGGAGGTATAGAAATGACTTCCATGTTTTTCATCCCAACTAAAATTCAGATTAAAAGAGAGAAGGCAAGAATTCTCACGTTTAGGCTTATGTTTATGTTCTCCAAGAGCTTCTTTCTTTGCCAAGTACCTCCTCTATATTGGACAGGCACAATTATAAATGTTTGTTGGAATAATACACATTAAAAAATTTTTTTTTCTTTAAAAATGTGGGGTACAATTCAAGGTTAGGTATATAAATGTTCATCATGCAGGTACCCTTGTTGATGAAAATATATTTTTAAGATTAGATCTATTGCCTTGCAACCTTCTGCATAACATTTGTGATTTTCCTAACCAATAACCTATTTTTAAAATGGGATAGGGGCTTTCTTAAAGTGGAATTAATATTTTAAATCACCAAGAACTTAAGATCTATATTCTGTGATGTTTGCACAACAAAACTGCCTAGTGACACATTTCTCAGAGTGTGTCCCTGTCATTAAGTGATACAACACTGCATATATTTTATAATATCGGAGTATGATTATTTATATACTTCTTCCTTAGTATACTATAAAAACCTTGAAGACCTTATCTTGTACTTACTGTATTTTTGAAATTGGTACAAAAAGGCCTTCATAAATTTTATAGGAATAATTCAACAAGCCTGGAAAAATAAACTTCTTCATGAGCTTACCACAGCTCACTCTGCCTTTCTTCACTATTCTCACCTCCCCCATTAGACCTGAAGCAGTCAAGTTGTCAAAAGAGAAGGGTTGTTCCATATTTCAACTTAAACTAAAAAGTTTCTTCACAGAAAATGAAGCTACTAACAGAATAAATAGACAATCTACAGAATGGGAGAAAATGTTTACAAATTATGAATGCAACAAGACTAATACCCAGAATATATAAGTAACTTAAAAAGATTAACAAGCAAAAGCAACCATATCAAAAATGGGAAAAGAGATGTACATATACTTCTCAAAAGAAGTCATACAAGCAATTAATGAATATATTTTAAAATGCTCAATATCGCTAATCATCAGAGATATCCAAATCAGAACCAGAAATATCATTTCACACCAGTCAGAATGGCTATTATTAATAAACAAGCAAATAGCCCGACAACAATAGCAGATGTTTGCAAGTTTGCAAGGAAATGGAACCCTGATACACTGCTGGTATAAATGTAAACTAGTACAACACCCGTGGAAAGAGGTTTGGAGATTTTTCAAAAAACTAAAAATAGAATTACCACTTTACTGGCAACCCCATTACTGGGTATGTATAAAAAAGAACATGAATTGTTCTACCAAAAAACACTCACATTAACATGTTGATTGTAGCACTCGTCCCAGTAACAAAGGTATGGAACCAAACTAGGTACCCACTGATAGTAGACTTGATAAAGACATTGTGATATTTAAATACCATGGGATAATAGGCAGCCACATAACATAATCATGTTCTTTTCAGCAACAGGAATGCAGCCAGAGGCCTTTAGTCTCAGCAAATTGATAAAGAAACAAAACCAAATACTGCATGTTCTCATTTTGTAGTTGAGAGCTAAACACCAGGTACACAAGGATATAAAGATGACAAAACAGACACTGAGGACTCTAAAGAGGAGCAGAGGGAGTGGAGGATTGAAAAAATTATTGGTACCTTTCTCACTATCTGGAAGTCAGGTTCGGTAAAAGCCTAAATGTCACCATCACAATAAACCTATGTAACAAACCTTTGCTTGTCTCCTCTGAATTAAAAATTTTTTTAAATCATTGTTTCTACTAATTCCTTATATCAAAATTTAATACTAAAAAAACAAAGCACTCACTTTCAGTACTTTTTAAAAGAAAAATTTAAAAGTACTTCATCGTTGATTGTCACAAATCACAAATTCTGGAAAGGACTGGAAACCATGTAGCATGTTTATTTTATTTTGTTAAAGAAAATGTGGAAACCAAAGATCATTGTTTTTTGGGGGGGTGATGCGAACATTATGAATTTTTGGAAGGCAGGACTTTAAACAGATTTTACTGTCAGTGTTTGGAATTGTCTCAGCAAAATTGTGTTTTTTACTTTAATTTAAAAAAATGCTAACTACCTGATTGACAAATAACCTGTGTAACCGTCTTCAGTGGCCCAGATGAAGAGATAAATCAGGCCCATTAGAAGAAAGTGGGATCAGTATCAACATGCAATCAATGAAAGAAAACATTTTCTTTCTTTGAACTTATCTGGATATGATAATTTTGCCTTCTCTACGGATTACCTATTCTGCTTCAATGTCCTTTCACGAACTCTTGTATCAAGCAGGTGTCCTGGGGAGATTCCAGATCCTTCCATTGGTTTTCATTCTGATCTCCAAACTTTCATTTTACTCTCATATTGTTTTGGAGACCTTCACTGCAGTCATCCCTGAGCATCACTGTTAGGTCCACATCCTGGGCAGTGACACTGTCTCTCACAATGACACTGGGAATCTTAGTCAAGATGCCCTCCTGAAAATCTCCTTCCCACTAGAGTCAAACCAGAGGCCAGAGAAGTGTCACTTCATCCATCCTGAGTGGCTGCTCCTTCACCTGAATGAGGCCATTCCAAACATGAGTGAGCCAGACACGGAACCCTGTGTGGATGGCTGGGTGCATGACTGGAGTGCCTTTTCATCCACCATCATGACTGAGGTAAGATAACCCATTTTCCTGTCATGAAAATATGACCTGGGTATTTAGAAATACACACAGGTAAATAACATGCTTCCAGCTTTAAGCCACATGTAGGTGCTTATTCTCATTTTTTCAACAAAAATTAATTGCTTCTCCATTAAAAGTTAGGAATTTACATAGGTAATGAGGCTAATAATTTTTTAAAAAATAGATATAGATCCTGCTCTCATAGTACTTTCATTCTTGGAAGACCAAAGTTTAAGCAGATAATTCCTACATTTTGTTATAAATGTTATGCTAAGTCAGTAAGGCTCACCCTATGGTCACACGTTAGAAATATCTAGAAGGGTGATCAAAAGCTCTTTGCTCAGATTGTATCCCAATAGCAGTCATAGAAGGTTTGCAGCGATATTCAGGATTCAGTAAAATTATATGGTCCTCAAATGACTGTACTCTGTGGCTAAGGTTGATCACTTAGTATGAGTACAAATGACCATTAATATAACCTAAAGGTTTAGGGGAGGTTTTCTAGAAAAAGTTGTGTTTAAACTGGCACCTGAATGGTACAGGTCAGGTAATGCACAAAAGGGAAGCTAGAGAGGAAGATAGGAGCCGACATAATGTAACATTCATTTCATGTTATGGGGTTTTGATCAGACAACACTGAGAGGTTATAAGCTGCTGTAAAACTTTACTGTGCTGCTTTTTATTTATTCTAGTGGGACCTGGTATGTGAATCTGTCACTAAATTCAGTGACTAAATTTCTATTCATGGCTGGAATGGTAGTAGGAGGCATTCTATCTGGCCCTTTATCAGACAGGTGGGTGTCTCTGTTTCACAGCTCTTTTTACTTGTTAGTAGGGTACTTACATCTGTGTGTGAATCATTTATTCACTAAGCAACAATATGTATTGCAAATTACACTCTTTGGCCCTACCTTGATCCTCAGGGATCTAAAAAACACAATGGAGAATTACATTCTGTGTGGTGAGGGCTACTTTGTCAGCACTGAGTGCAGTATACAAAACAGAAATCACATCTCCATCAGATGTGGGGGCATTTCATGCCAAGTGTTGGAAATGTGGTGCCAACCCATGTGGTTTAGAAGTATGAGAATAGTTACTGTTTAGCCCTTTTCCTGCTGCTATAGCAGAATGTCCCAGACTGGGTAATTTATTAACAGTAGAAGTTAATTTGGCTTATGGCCTATAGACTGGGAAGTTTGATAGCACTGAACCAGTATCTGGCCAAGGACTTCATGTTGCATCATTCCCCAGTGAAATCTGGAAGGGGAAGTGAAGATACAAGACAAAAAGAGAATGTAAGCTGAACTTCTTTCTTTTATCAAGAACCCCTGTGCTGATAACTAACCCACTCTCTTTTCACCATTAATTCCTTTGTGAAGAGAGCCCCTATCACCATCACCTCTTAAAGGTTCAATCTCTCAATAAAAATTAGATTTCAGCATGAGTTTTGGAAAGCCATAGTACTTAGCTATGAGAACTAAGAGGAAGATGCTCCATGACATGGGATTCAGTCAGTTTGAAGAATGCATTTGTGGAAAACAGAGTTGTACACCTTTGACAGGGGTGCCGTGTTCAGTGTCTTCTGAACAAGTGAGCTATAAGCTTGTGAGTGCCAAAGGGTTGGCCAAGTGTGATGGGTAGGCATTTCAGTAAAATCAGTGAGGCCTTACTATGTGTCATTGATGGTATGTTGAGAAATTATACCAATATTCTTGTCTTCAGTTTTTGCGAAAAACTGTTTTTTATTAATAGGATTTTTACTATTTTATTTATTAACTTATTTTTCAAGTATTTTATTGGTTTGGGTTCTATTGAACCAATCACTCAATTAGTGTGCAGAGTACCGAATGGGTGGATTTTCAACCTTTCCTAGCTTCCCTATCTTCAACAGTCCCAGTGTCTCTTGTTCCCATCCTTATACCCTTGTGTATTCAGTGTTTAGCTCCCACTTGTAAGTGAGGACATGTGGTATTTCATTTTATAATTCTGGGATAATTCATTTAGACTGATGATCTCCAGTTGCATCTATGTTGCTGTAAAGGACATATTTTTGTTCTTTTTTATGTCTGCATAGTATTTTATGGAGTATATGTTCCATATATTCCTTATCCAGTCCACTGTTGATGGACATGTAGGCTGGTTCTATGTTTTGGGTATTGTGACGTGCTATGGTAAACATACAAGAGTGAATATATTTTTAGTACAAGTACTTATGCCCCTTTGGGTATATATCCTGTAGTGGGATTGCTCGAATGGTAAATCTGTTTTTAGTTCTTTGAGAAATCTTCAAAATGCGTTCTACAGGGGCTGTACTACCTCAGCTTCCAACCAACAGTCTATTTGTACTTCCCTTTCTCCACAACCTTGCCAACATCTGTGGTTTTTTTTTTTCAGCAGTTCAATAATTTTTTTTAAAACATATTTTTTATTTTAAAATTGTGGGGTATGGTTAAGGGTTAGGTATACAAATATGCATTGTGCAGGTACCCTTGTTGAGGAGGTGTGCCCCCTTCCCCAGACAGATATTGACTACCTTTAATCCCACCTCCCATGCCCTCCCTGCCTCCCCCCCATAATTTCCCATTGTCAATCCTTTT
>CAUYQG010232832.1:0-58146 GCA_963574415.1 Tarsius wallacei | reverse complement strand
CAACTCTAAAACAGCAACAACAAATCAAACTCTGAGTTTTGAACATTTTTGGTTGTGATGACTGAGGGTAGGGGCTTGTGCTTACATTTGGTGGGGTCAACTCCAGGGATGCTGTCAAGCATCCTAGAATACCCAGGACTGCCTCCACCACAAGGAATTGTCCAGCCCCTAAAGGTGAGAGTGCTGAGACTAAAAAACCGTAATCTAGGCCAGGTTCGGGGACTCACACCTGTAATTCCAGTACTTTGGGAGGCCAAAGCAGGAGGATTGCTTGAGCCCAGGAGTGGGAGACCAGTCTGGGTAACATAATGAGACCTTGTCTTTACAAAAAGTCAAAAAAAAAAAAATTAGTCGGGCATGGTGGCGCACATCTGTAGTCCCATCTAATCGAGAGGCTGAGTTGAGAGGATTGCCTGAGTCCAGAAGGTCAAGGCTGTGGTGAGCAGTGAGCCATGATTATGCCACTGCATTCCAACCTGGGCAACAGAACAAGACTCCGATCAAAAAAACAAACAAATTCTGATCTAGAACAGTTTTCTGACTTAACTTGTCATTTTTCTTCCTTCTATATAAAAAGTGTTCCAGAAATCCCCCTCAAAATTTTACCTAGATTGGAAAGCATTAGGTGGTCTCACTATTTTATTCAACCTCCAACCACAATTTCTGCAAATATAGCCCATCCAGTCAACTCTGCCTCCATGCTCCCTGGTCTTCATGGGTAAGATAATGCTATTTGAATTGTGAGGATGAGTGTTTTGACAATATTTGAACTTGCTTCCCACACACTTTCCTTGATCTTTAAGAATCTTGTGCTTGTTAATTTTTAAAAAAAAAAATCATTGTGTGTTTTCAGCAGTCAAAAGGAATCTATTGGTGAAAGGACCGAGATGGAGTTGATATACCCAATGAGCAGCCATTTTGACATTGCTTAGTTCTGCTATGTTTTTCTAGCAGTTCACTTTAATTTACCTGCTAACTACTAGCCAAGGACAGAACCAGTTTCTCAGAGGTAGCTATTGATCATTGTATGACAACCCCTCCCCAAGCTTGTTTTGTAGTCATTAGCTTTCCTATTTCATTTGCCTCCACCCATAAGATGCAAGTTAACCTAATCAGCCCTTCATGACCTCCATGACACAGACCCCATCAACATGGCAATGGTCATGTGACTAACCCACCCATCTGCCTGCCATTCACCACCTGATGTCAGTACCTGTGCTTACCTGTCTCCTTCGTGATGAGGTAGAACAGACCAACACCCAATCACCTTAATGACCTGCCCCCATCAAAGGGAAAGTGTAAAAGTATTCAACTTCAAGCAGCCATTGGCCATTTCTTTGTTAAACTCCGGTCAAACCACATACACCTTTGAACTACGGCTGCTATGTTTCCTAGATTTGGCCCCCTAGACCCTTGGGAAGTTGAATCTCCTCTCTAATTTACTTGCTAAATAAACTATATTTTCTAACCTAATTTTTGTGCAATTCTTTGCATCTTTTGTGCAGCACCAAATTGCAGACCCCTCTGGCGGGTCTGACCTAACATTTTGGTGGCCCCCGCTGTGATTGTGACCTAACAATTAGAAACTAACTCTTTTAATATTTCCCTTTGTCTCCAGCAGTTCCTTGGGGCCTTGAGTGAGACATTGCTGAGATTAGAAGACTGAAGAAAATAATAAAAATAGTTGTCAGGAACCTTTGACATGAGGCTTGTGGCATCTCTGTCCCAGCAAAGGGACTGTTATTACAACCCAGGTCAATATTAGAGTCTCTTGAAAGGTTTAGAGGTAACTGTGTATTTCACTTTTCCAGCATTTATTCAAATTTTAATTTAAAAATTAATTGTGTGGTGTTTAGCATTTGCTATTTGCCTCCCCAGAGATGATAAATTATTAAGGCTTCTAAATGATTATTTTCAAGGAATTTGCAAATATACAGTGAACACATGTCAAAGATTTTATTCAAGTCAATTAATTAGAGAATTATTAAGAAGTTGTGACTGGACTGGTTCAAAAGGGAATTTGAAAAACAGATATTGGCCGGGCCCGGTGGCTCAGCCTGTAATCCCACGCTTTGGGAGGCCGAGGTGAGTGAATTGCCTGAGTCCGCAGGTTCGAGACCCGCCTGGGCAAGTTGGCAAGCCCTCATCTCTACAACAAATCAAAAAAATTAGCCGGGCGTGGTAGCGCACGTAGTTCCAGCCCCTTGGAAGGCTGAGGCAGAAGGATCGCCGGAGCCCAGTAGGTTGAGGCTGCGGTGGCCGGGAGCGGCCACTGCACTCCAGTCTGGGTGACAGAGTGAGACTCCAACTCAAGAAAAAAAAAAAAAAAAAGAAAAAGAAAAACAGATATTTATATAGGCAACTGGGAGTCTGAAATGAATATTTTGGAATAGATGCAAAACTTGTCAATAAAATGCTGTTTGGGATCTTTTCTGCAGGGTGGAAATGAGTTGTTTCCTACTGGAGAACATTCATTTGCGTCACTATCAGTTTTCTACAATTCAGCTTCTTCCTTTACAATTATAATATAGGCTGGTCAATTGGAATATGACCAAAGGCCCTCATCTCTGCAGACCTCAGTAATTTCCAGAAGGTGCCTTAGATCATGCCCCTTGCTCCCCTTAAAGGATGCCTGATTGTCTCCTTTGCCACTTCCAAGTCTTAGACAATTTCTTCTGACAGGGCAAAGGTCACAATATGTCCTGCTCCTTAGACTTTTCTGGTCTGGAATCTTTACAGTCTTTGAAATGTCATATGTACATATTTGTGGAATGAACATTTATTTAGCTTATGGACAAATTGCCCTGCATTTCTAATGTATAAAATTGGAAAAATTTTAAAGAGGGTATAGTACGTGTTAGAGAGAATTTGTCAGAGAAACAGGAGCAGAAATGATAGTTGCCATGAATTGCCGACTGTCTACTAGATGTGTGCATACATCATCTTGTTTTGTCTTTGAAAAAAACTCTATTTTACAGGTAAGGAAACAGATTCAGAGAGGTAAAGTGACTTAAGGCTATAAAGCAAATGTGCTTCTGAATTTGGTGGCTTGTTTAGTGCTGTCTATAAGGTGGTAAGTTCTGGGAGGGGAAGGAGCTTTGTTTTCTTCTCTGCCACATCTCTTTGCTCAGGCTGGCCTGCAAAAGGTCAGTTGACATCTGTTGAACACATCGATAAGTGAATGAATGGGAGAGTGAATGAAAGAGTGAGTGAACGGCATAGCAGAGCTAGGATTCATTCCCAAGTCTGCTTGATCTCCACATGCCATGTTTTTCCCACTACCCCCACCCCCCCTCCACCCCCCCATACACACAAGTATTCCTTTTACCTTCACTGGTATAATTAGCTAGATGGAACTATGATTTAACACCTTGATTGCTCTGGCAAAGAGGGACAGTGTTTTAATTAGCAGAAAGTTTTCTGGGATTATAATAAATATTCACTTACAGCTTAGATAGCAGATAAATTATGAAGCAGAATTTTGCAGAGACTGATTTTTTTGAAAAAAGTCTCACAAAGGGGAGATATGCAAGGGGTGAATATGAGAAAAAGCCAGTATTTGATAAAAGGTTTACTTTCACAGGTGTGTTATGGGTCAGAGGTCCTATCAGTAACTGGAGTCCTTAGCTCCTGACCTATAGCAGATGTGGAGTCAATATCACTGAAGGAGTGACTGAATAACTGACTAACAGATGCTTAATGAGCACTTTCAGATGATGATGATGTTAAGTGGAAATTAGTAATTCTTTAGAGGAAGGTAATGATACTTATTCCCAGACAGGTGAAACACTGCTTAGCATAGATGTCAGTGTTGTTGTTGTATAGATTACAGGTTGTGGGGTGAAGCTTCTATGGATTATAATAAAAATGGACAACTATATAGCACCAGAAATTCTGGAATTCTTCTGCCTTCTACCTTCAGCAATCTCTCCATAGCACTTAGATGGAGAGACCCTCCCTTCCTTTAGAAGGTGAGATGGTGTGCCCTGATGCTTCTGATCCCCTGCCTTTCTGCTGCTCTCTTTTCCCCCATATGGTTATTAAAAGCAAACTGCTAAGCCTCATTTGGGTTAGAGCATATAAAGAAGGATGTCAGAGAGAAAAGCATAGATGAAAGCCAGCTCTAGAGATGAGGTATTTATTTTAAATGGTTACCAGAAGACAGATTTCGGCGCATAAAAGATAAAACTACCCCACACCTGCCTCCATGCAAGTGCGACTGAGTTTTCCAACCTCTCCCCAGCTTTTATGTTCAGAAGCCAAGCTCTGAGGCACTGCCTGGCCCTTTCTCGCTCTTTTCTCTCCTTTGTTCAAACTGGATTGAAGTTTTCTTCCTCTGCCTTCGAATTCGTATGCAATGGGCTTGATGACCAGTTGCCCGTCGTACCTGAAGGTGCTTGAAGATGTTTTCTTGGCTTTTGGTTATTAAAGCTATGCTATCCAAGCCCAGAGGCAAGGGAGAAAAAAAGCTAGAGGAATAGGAAATCATGGGGTAAAACATGTATGGGAGAACCCTGGCTTGCTGGAAGCTATTCATTCTCTCTCTCTCTCTCCTTTTCTTCATTCGCCCTCTGTCCTTGACTATCTCTTACATAAATTTCAGTCTTAAGAGAGCAAAGCAGTGGTGCTGAGATGACACAACTATGTTTCTTTCAGGGTCATATGCCGCCATGTATGTTGTTACACAAACACATTTTTTTATAGCATATTTATTCATGGTAGAAACTGTCAGGATAACTAGAATAATATACCCACAAATCTATTTTGTTTTAGTCTTAGTGACTCAGAGAAAAATATCTAAAACCCTTCATAAGAAGCATCTTGTCAAGGAGACAGTGTTGCTGACAGATCAAGTTTTCTGCATTCTGACAATAATTAATCTCAACACTTCATTTCTCATGTCACATAACCCTTATAACTTTTGTTGAAAAAAGTTTCTTATCTCAGGCCTGTTGTAATTTTCCCCTTATTATGGGTGATTATTTCACCTACTTTGATTTACTCTAGTGCTGTTCAATAGGCCTTTCTACAATGATGAACAAGTCCGGAATCTGTGATGTCCCATGTGGTCATTAAGCACGGCTGTTACACCGATGAGTGTGAGGCCAAGGGAGGTTACGTGACTTACCTGGGGTCACGTTGGCAGTGAATGAATCTCCTAGCTCTCCATGCAGAGCTGTTTCTAGAATGCCATGATGCCTCATGCTTAGATTTCAGAAAGAGAGATCTAATTTTTGCATCTTATAACTCTGAGTGTGGGTGTGGGGATTAACACACCCCCCCCCAGTCTTGCATATAACAAATGATAGAGAAATTCAATTACGCTAAATTCCAGGACTATGGAATTAGGACTCCAAATGAAATGGAATGAGATAAATTATTAGTTCTTGCCATTGCCTTCCTACGGTTGCCCAGAACAGGTCTTAATATTGTGTTCTACGTTTATTATTTATTCGCTCACTTATTGAGCACCTGCAATGGTCTAGGAAGAGTAGATGCTGGGGTGGGATATGGAAAGGGATAAAAACAGCTGAAGCATGCAGTGCCCTGCCACCCATTTCAGTCCAGTGCAGTAGTAGCTTGAGAGAATTTTACATTATTTTCTGGTACACTGGTGATCAGGCCAGATCTGAGTTCAGGACTTCTCTTAATAGCTGTGTGACTTCATACATGTTTCTGAATCCATTTTAGCGTTATCTTTTAACTGAGACAATAATATGATCTCAAACTGCTGTTGTTGCCAAGGTTACATACAATAATTCGCTTAAAGCACTGGGCACGTGCCTTGTTCATAGCAAACGCTCTTTGAATGCTCACCACTACAGCTACTGCTGTGGTCGATATTGTTATTCTTAGGAATGAAAATGAGCCCTGTGATAACTGTCTTCATTTTGCAAACCAGGAAGCTGAGGCTTAGAGAGATTAAGCAGCCAAAGTCACAGTGATAAAAAGGGGCAGGACCAAACTTTGTGGCAGATCAGAGCCCCCTGCTCACAGGACTAAGAGGCCTGTCTTGGAGCAGGTGTTCAGGCCTCCATGGGGCTGCAAAAGGGGAACCAGCAAGCCTGATTAGAAGCTTTGGATTCCACCTAACTTTGCCGTGTCCTAGTGTAATTTTCATAAGTTTTCTGAGCTACCATTTATTGTCCTGGAAAGATGCACACTCAAGATCAACTTAAACTTTAAAAACAAACACCCCCCAGCACTTGTTTTATGCTAGATTCTGAAGTAAGTAGAAGAGGTGCTGAGTGAATGTTTCTGCTCGTTATTTATTTCTCATCTGTACATCCATTCTTCCATCTGTCCATTCTTCTCTTTATCTATATCACAAACATTTATTAAACTCCTTCTGTGGTAGACACTGTCCTGAAGGTGCTTTTCTTTCCTAAGCCTTATTCTCCTACCAGACAGTACAGCATTGTCAATTCAAGATAGAAAGTAGCGAGTGAGGGTGAGATGCAAAATGGTAAGGGCAGTTGGAGGAGAAGGTGATTGTTTTTTTTAAATAGTCCTTAGAGAGCCTTGATATTTTTGTTTTCCTGAGGGGTGACTGCTTTTGACTGGAAGTTTCCATCACTCAGGTGAACCGCAGGGCGAAGACTGGGGATGTCGGTATAGACAGACATGCCCTGAGTAATGACGGTGCAGCGCTTCATGCTATAGTGGACGCTTGCATGTGTACGAGGGAGCGAGTACTGCTTTAAGCTGACTTTTTTTCTTTTTTCTTTGTTTTGTTTTATAGCTCCCAGCCACTAGCACTGTGACTGGTGCACACTAAGAAATCAAATAATTTGTTTTTTGTTTTATTTTGGCAAAAGAGAGAGAGAGAGAGAGAAAGAGAGAGCTTGCTCACATTGGGATCAGGCAACAGAAGTGTCTAAAGTCGTCAGGGGAGAGACAAGGAGTTTTTAGGAGAGTAGCTGCATTCCAGGCTCCGGTAGCAGGAGCTAGGTGCTGTCCAGGTCCACGTGGGCGCCCCGGGGCATCGTGTTGAAGAAGCTTAGCGGGTCCAATCAGAGCGCGTCCAGAACCCCAGGCTCCGCGATCTTTGAATTACTGAGCTAGGTCCCCGCCTGGCACCTGGCTGCGCGTTCAGCTTTCCCGCCGCGGTGAGAACCTTTAGAAATCTTTCCCATTCCGGCGGCTCCATCTTCACTTGGGAACTAGGGGAAGCCGCAACGGGTCCCCGCCGGCACCAGGGCCTAGCTCACTTGCCTCCCGCCACGTCTAGGGGTCCGGCAGCTCAGCCGCCTGCGCCCCTCCCCGGCTGGAGGGCGGGCCAGGGGGCGGGCTCTTCGAAAGTCTTCGGGGTGGTCCCTGAAGCCTGTTCATAAATAATTCATAAGTCGGGACCCGGCCAGCCAGGCTGCGAGGGGAGGGGGCAGCAGCCGCAGTGTCCAGGGCTGGAGCTGGAGGGGGAGCCGGGCGCGCGGTGAGTTTGCTACGTCCTCAACTGGGAGCAGGAGAGGCGTCTGCGGACCGGGTGGGGGGCTGCGGGCACCCACTTCCAGCATACCGAGGATGGGCAATGAGGAGTGGAGGGATTTTCTCTTCGCCCCTCTCCCCCTGGCCATCTGCGCCCTCGCCCTGGGCCCGCGGTAGGTGGTGTGAGCTGGGGAGCTGGGGGTGCTGCGGGGAGGGAGGGAGTCCTGGTGCCAAACCACAGGGATATCTCGGGAGGGCGCCAACTCGCGCAAACTTTTCCAGGTGTGTGGTGGCCTGCGTCGCTTGGGTCTTCTTTGCGTCCACTGGAGGGGAGCCGGCGGCTGTGGCTTGCCAGGTTCCGGGTCGCTAACAGGCGGCGGATTGCGAACCCGACCGGGGCCCCTGGAGCTGCGGGCTCGCTCTCAGGGAGGGTGGCTGATCGAGGGGGGAGGGTCTGCAATAAAGGGAGCTCTCGAGATGACGGTGGGGACGTGGGGCGCTGAGCTTCTCCGGCTGAGTTTGGAAAGGGGCCAACCCTCAGGTTTGCTAAATTGAGTGCACAGGGCAACCGACCACTACAGGAGTGGGATATGGGGGTGCAGCGGGAAGCCGTCGCCCCACGTCCACAGGAGAGCGCATGCACCGTCGGCTTGAAGCAGCCCCCCGCGGCCCTTCTGGGTGCACGCGCGGGGGCCCTCGGCTATCGCCGGATCGGAACCGGGTGGCTCGGGGCGCACCCTGCCAGACCACGCTGACCCGGGCAACAAAGGCGAGTGTGGGCGGACGAAGAGCTTCGCGGCTGCAGAGTCAGGCGCTCGGGATCAGTTTCCCGAAAGCCCAAGCCCGAGGGGGCAGGCGATCGGGTCCGAGGGGAGAGCGTGGCTCCGGATCCCCTCCCCTCTGGCGGGAGCGCCCCCAACCCGTGCCCAGCAGGGGCCGCGTCGGGGAGCTGGCGCCGACGCGCTTCGGGCAGCCAAGTTTCTCCGGCAACCCCCTCCCCTGCGGCGGCGGCGGATTCCTGGAGTCTCCGGCTTCCCGCGCCAGCCCCGCCGCGCCTTCTTTGTGTCCCGCAGCTCGGGAGAGGCTCCTGCCCAGGAGGGAGCGAGGCCCGGAGGGGCCCCCGCCTGGCGGTGGGCTGGAGCGAAAGGCCGGCACCCCAAGCTTCCTGCAGCAACAGGTTGCGCCCCGAGTCCACGGGGGCGGCAGGTCTTTCTCCTTCCCCGATGGTGAAAGGTTTGCCGTGGCTCCTGCGTGCGGCTGCAGCCCTTTGTTAGGATCGGCACGTGCCCGACTGGTGGCGTACCCCGCAAGACTCATTCGTGTCCCAAGCAACCGCGGCGATGTGTTGGGTCGAACTACAGGAAAGGGTCTTTTTGATTTTGGGATCGAAGATTTGAATGTCGGCCACGTCATATAATTCAACTTCGATGTTACTTATTTTTCTTTTCTCACTCATGTGTGAGTTTCCTCTTCCAATATCCTCAGAGCTGTCCTCTCTGTCCAGGAGCCAAGGTGGGGTTCAGCTCAGAGGATTGATGCTAAGGGTAGCAACACAGACCCCTTCTTCACTCCCACTGTGCACCACGTGCTTTACCTGTTAGATTGCTAACCCCCCACCCCATGCGAAATCGCCCTTTTGATAGACGGTAAAAGAACGGTTGGAATGTAAGCAACTGTCATTGTCACAGGGGAAATAAGTGGGACCGAGCCTCCTGTCCTGTCTCAAAAAAAAAGGCTGCTATTTAGCAGTGCCTTTAATTTAGTTATGTGTGTGTGTGTGTGTGTGTGTGTGTGTGTGTGGTGTGCTTAACGTGTCCCATATTTTTTTTTCCTGACTTCCGTGTGTGTGTGTGTGTGGTGTGCTTAACGTGTCCCATATTTTTTTTTTCCTGACTTCCCTTATGATTCCTATGCTAGACAATTGCTCTGTGTTTTAGTACAGTGAGGTAAACAAGTACATCAAAGGACGGGTTGAAAAGAATAAAACTTTAAATCAAGTATTGTTGTGTTAGTGCTGTTCACAATAGAAAGGAAATAAGTTTTTCAGGGGCCGGAGAGCTATCTGAGATTTGTTGAGGGTCAGGATGCTTTCTTAAAACAATAGAAGCCTGTTCTGGGTAATTTTAAACAGAAAAGGGGCATTTTGGAAGGGTGGCTACTGGGTGTCTTAGGGAAGTGGCAGGAAGGTTGGCTAGCCAGGCTCAGGGACTCAGGACATAACACAGCATCCCCGATTGGTGTGTGGCTTCGCCTGCCAGTGTGGGACACTGGATGTAGCTGCTGTCACAGCTGCCATCATTGCTAGAATGAATTAGAAATTGCCCTGCTTCAGTGGCCAGGTCAGGCCCAGGAGAAAGCATCTGATTGGCTGAGCATGGCTGACCACTCCCCCACCCCACACAGTAGGGGCACCTCAGCTGCCTCACAATGAAAGGCTGGGCTGCCTTCCACAGGACTCACAAAGGTGGGCTCAGAAGTTGGCTAGTCCCCAGTCCTCCTAAAAAGCACCCTAGATGACATCTATTACAGAGATCCTTTTAAAGAACAAAGATTTTTGAGAAGTTCCATCAAAAGAAGAAATGAAGCTGGTCGCTCACCATGTTTACTTTTAAACCAGGATTGAAATACAGTTCTCTGGACTCCAGTCTCAGAGTCATGTGAGGTACTTTAAAACTGTTTAAAACTGACTTCTTGGGCCCCTTTACCAGTTTAAATTCAGTGCACTGGGGTAGAAACCAGGACTCTGTGCCCCATAAACCAGGAAAATGGTGAGATGGCCTTAATGATGAGTCTAGTTCCTGTTTTAGGGGGTAACCCTTGAGGGTTGAGCCTGCAAAGTTGAGGGTCTCAAGGTGTCTTCCCCAGAATGGCAGCTTAGTTGTTCTGTGGATGAATCCAGGGAGGAGATAGTCTGCTGTCTGTGTTGGAGGAAACAGCTACAGAGAATCCTGTGGGTGAAATAGAACCCACCCATCCAGTCCCTTCTGCAGGCTATAACACTGCTGATAAATAAATGCTTGATTCAACTTTGAAACAGGTAAAAATGGCCATTTGGTGTCAGTCCTTCCCCTTCCCCCACCATTTTCTTTCAGCAGTCCTTTATTGAGTGCCTACTGTGTGCCAGGCACTTGGGATACAGGGGTAAATCAGGAACCCTCACAGAAGCTAGAATAGATCAGTTCAAAGCAATAGTAAAAGTGCATTTGGGAAGCTTTTACCTTATATCTGTTGTCCTGCAGTGTGTTTGGGAAACCTGAAGTGTCCTTGGAAAGTGGCATGAATTGGCCCGCAGGTACTCCAAAAACAAAGAAGCCATTTTCATACTTCAGTTGTTTTAAGAATCAATCCCCAGGGGAACTTGTTAAAAATGCAGATTAAGGCTCTGCTCGGTGGCTCTGCCTGTAATCCCAGTGCTTTGGGAGGCTGAGGTGAGTGGATTGCCTTAGCCCTGGGGTTCGAGACCAGCCCGGGCAACTTGGCGAGACCTGGCCTCTACAATAAATAAAAAATTATCCGGGCGTGGTAGCGCACCCCTGTAGTTCCAGCTACTTGGAAGGCTGAGGCGGAAGGATCACCCGGAGCCCAGCAGGTCGATGCTGGCATGGCTGTGAGTGTGCCACAGCACTCCAGCCTGGGTGACAGAGTGAGACGCCAACTCAAAAAAAAAATGCAGGTTAATAAATTGGGTCCGCTAATCTGCATTTCAAGTTAACGCCTTATTTTATGCTGATATAAATGCGGCTCTCAGAAGCTCTCAGGACCCAGTTAATAGATAAGTTCATACCCAGACCTTCTCTTTTGGCACGTCCTAGTAAAACTGGGATGAAAAGCTCCTTCTTTTTGACTTGACTTTAATCAATGGTCTAGTGTTTTCTAATTAGTGAGATGTTAATATTTTCTTAAAATTTACTTTAAGGGGGACCTACACTTTGTAGCAAGATGTAAAGAAATCTGGACACGCAACTCCAGTTACTAACTCAGTTGGTACCTACATCTTTGCAGCAATGGGCATCGTGTTTCATGTGACATTTCCCTTTCCCTGCTTGGAAAGCCTGTTTCTCTGTCCCTGCCTGAGGCTTGGTGGGGTTACAGGAAGTGAGCCTTTCTCAGCAACTGAGCTTTTAATCCTTCCAGCTGCTGTGCTCTGGGCTTAGCTCTGGGGGGGGTGGGCGGGCGGGCGGATAAGGTGTAAGTGGAGTGTGTGAGTGTGTGGTAGATATTGAAAGGGTGCCCTTTGGAAACAGTTACCAGGGTCATGGTAGCTATTGTGGGTGTGGCAGAGGGTGGAAACGGAAGCAGGGATGAATGAGAACATTGGTTCTGGGAGTCGGTTGGGATCTGAGCCTGAGCGAAGTGTGATTTGATAAAGGAAGACTATAGGGTCATTCCATGGGTGGCTCTGGGCAGCAGTAATTGGAGTGGGATGGAAGTTTGAAGATGTAATATCTAGGAGGATGAAATATGAATTGACATCTTTGTTCAAATAGCTCATGAAATCTCACCTCGTGTCTGAAGCTTGCTTTGACTTGGAATATTGGCAGTGGGTCTTCTGGCCCCTTGTAAAATGTGTATGTTTTAGGAGCACCCTGTACTTACTTGAAAGTTAGTATGTATCTAAGTTACGAAATGACAGCTCCCTGCCCTAGAGAAAGAACAGTACATCCTAGCTCCCAGGTTTTGTGCTGACTCGCCTACCCTCATGAAATGGCACAAGGAAATCAGCTACTTTGGTTTATTTATTTTTTATATTCAGCAGACTCTTACTAAATATTGACTGTATGTCGTGCCCAGTGCTGGGTTCTGGGGATTGAAAGACGAGTAGGACAGGGTCCCCCTTGGGAGCACTCTCTGTTCCATTCCTTCTGCAGACAACGGAGAGGCAGCTGCTTTTAGGATTTCTGTTTCTTTCTCCCTCTACCAAGGGGTAGGTGAGAGCCTCCCTCTGCCTTGCCTCTCATCTCCTAAGCTCCTGGAGGTGGTGATTTAGGGCGAGGCTTCCATCAGGATTACTTGATGAGCTTATGAGAAAGACAGATTCCAGCATCACACGGCCTTGGGGACCTAGTTTGGTCCCTGACCTTGAGACCATGCCCTTCTGGTTTGGGTTGGGAGTGAGATGGAGAGAGGGGAATGTTTGAAGCAAAGAAGTAGTATATAAGGCAAAGTAAGACATATCTCCAGAGGCAGGGAGAACAACACATGCTTGGAGAAAAAAATAAAAAATAAGTACACAGTCAGTTTCAGTTGCTGTTGTGGTTCTGACTGGAGCTTGAGAGGGAGGGCTCTGTGAAGACAGTGTCTTGGTGGAGTGGTTAAAACTTGAGCTCTGAAGGCAAGTTATTGAATTTTAATTCTCACCCCACCGTTAGTCACTTATGACCTTGGACAAGCCACTAAAATCTTCTCTGTCTCAGTTCCGTCATCTGTAAACTAGGAGAACGCCTTAAACAAGCTCCTACCTATGAAGCATGGAGAGTGTAGTCAGTACTTGATAATTGTTAGTTTCCAAGACCACCTAGCCTTCTCTATACTACCTGGTGTTTTTTGAGCCTGTAAAGGGTCTCTGTGGGGAGTGTGTGGGTCCATGGAGGAAGAACCTTCTCAAGGCATGGCTTTAGGCCAGCGCCTGCCCAGTGGCTTTGGAGAAGGCTGTGGGGTTTCCACCCACCTGCTTGGATTAGTCTGAAGGGCTTGCTCTCAAGCTTTGCACCCTTCTCTCAGTGTGGCTCCAGGTACCAGCAGGCTACAGCCGTCGGTGACTTTGCTGCTGTTCTGCTCTCTTCCAGGGATGGTGCCTTGAGTGAATGACCCCTTTGGAGAACATTCTTCTGTGCCCCTCAGCACAAGCCAGGACAGCTGGAAGACTGTGCCCACAGCATCTCGTCTGCATAGGAACGCTCCTGCCTTTCCCGAGGCTTCCAGAAGCTCTGAGGTGGGAGACGCCCAGTTCCACCTCATGTTTGGGGGATCTTGCTAGCTATGTCCCTGCTACTCGGCTGCCTGCTGCTGCTGGGACTGTGCGGAAACACCGTGTCAGGAGGGCGGCCTTCATCCACAGATGCTCCTAGGACTTGGAATTATGAATTGCCTGAAACGAATTATGAGACCCAAGATTCCTACAAGGCGGGACCCATTGGCATTCTCTATCGAATAGTGCACATCTTTCTCTATGTTGTGCAGCCGCGTGCTTTCCCCGAAGGTAAGTGCCCGTGGCGGGAAATGGGTTTTTCTCCAAACACACCCAAGATACTGTATTTCAATGTCAATGCAATCAAGTATAATATATTCAGTATTTTGTAGTATGAGATTCAAAATGACTGATCTGCACAAGAGCAGAAAACATTTAGGCAGGAGTTAAACTTGTGCCAGGTTACACAGGCTGGCAGGAGTGTAATAAGAAGTAGAATTAAACTGTATTGCTATGTTGGTTTTCCAGGTATTTATCTTTTTTTTATTGTTGTTCGTACAAAAAAAAAGAGCAATGAACTATTCTAAGGCACATACCAAAGGTAAAAATCAGGGTGAAGTTAAGGTAAAAGTGCAAATTGTCATCAAAGGAGAAATTAATAATTACCTGGCTTCTGATTCACATTTCAACATTTAACTCTCTTCCACTCACCACAAAATGCAATTTTGACATTGCTTAGAGCAAGGATAGGCCAATCCAGACTGATTTTCCTGATTAAGTATTTTTTTCAGTTCTAAGAGCTTGGATGTGAAGAGAAGCATGCTGGCTGGCTGGAGTTTTTATGGCCTAGTGCTATTCTTCTTCATTGCTCTTCATGTGCAGTGCAGTTTGCCATGTCAGCCTGCTTACTATTGTTTATCCTGCTCATCTGAAATTGGGGGTGTGTGTTTGCGGAAACAGGATTAAGAAAATGAAAACATTCTATGTGTAGTGTCTGCTACTAGGCTTTGGCATCCTACATTTTTGACTGACTTAGTGTTAGATCTATCTAGCCTAAGCTTGTTCTTTAAATTATAAAGATTTGAATGCTATCATTGATTTTAAAATTTGTAGGGGGTTTTTTGGGGATTTTTTTGAGTCAGAGTCTCACTCTGTCGCCCAGGCTAGGAGTGCGGTGGCCACCACAGCCTTTACCTGCTGAGGTCAGGTGATCCTTCTGCCTCAGCCTTCCAAGTAGCTGAAACCACAGGTGCATGCCGCCATGCCTGGCTAATTTTTAAAATTTATTTGGAGACAAGGGTTCGCCAAGTTGCCCAGGCTGGTGTTGAACCCCAGGGTTCAGGCAGTCTTTTCACTTCCGCCTCCTGAAGTGCTGGGAGTAATATTTCTTTATCTTTTTCCTTAGCTGGTCTTATTTATGTGTCTGTGTGAGAATTTGAGTATGAAAGAGAGAGGTGGAAAAGAGGGGGATGGGAAGGAGAGAGAGGATGTATTTTTGAGCCTCATTACTTGTTTATATATTATGGGGAGTTTATAGATTTTAATTAGAGTACATTTTTATTGAATTTTAAAATATTTATTTGCTTTAGATTGAGCAATTACAACAGTTTGAAGTGTAGTTGTCAATTTTTTGTTAGTTAAAATTTCAATTCAATAAAACATATCACTTGGAGCCCTCATTGTCATTAACAGGAGTCCTGAACTAATGCTTACTGTTTATGACACTATTTAAAAGACCTACCTTTGGAAATCCAAAAGACAAGTAGGAAATAAGCTGAGTTTAATTATCAACATTGAATATGAATGAACTCTTCTGAATAGATATCTCAGTTTATTTGTAGACAATGTATTATTGAATAAACAAATACCTACTATTGTTTTTAGTCTTTGCTTTTTTGTTTTAATATAAAAGGCATAGGATTCACTTATTGAATATGAATTTGCAATGACTTCTTTGAAAAGATTGGAAAGCTTCTCATGTCTCATTCTAAGGCGTATCATGTAATTAGCTAATCCCATAATCTCTTTCCATATGTTCTCTTTTGCTCCCATTAGCTTTCATTGGAAGGTTTCCTCGTGCTTATTTTATAAGTGATAGCAGTATTTTTTAAGGCCTTCATTCAGATGACCAGTTTAGAAGACATCCTTTAGCTTTACACAAACTTTTAATGCATTCCAAGTTTTTGAACTCCAACGACATTTTTAGACTAGAAGGAGGCATCCAAATAATTTAAATCCTAACATAATCTGAGGGTGTTAGCCTAGTTTGTCTCTTGACCTTCATGGATACTTATTACCTTGGTGGTAGAAACTTCTAAAAGTTTCAGCAGAAGACCAGCATTACTCCTTTGGGGGAAAAATAATTTGGTTGCTTAAAGAATATAATATTGAATTTAGCCAGGTGCGGTGGCTTGTGACTGAGGCAGGAGGATCTCTTAAGTCCAAGAATTCAAGGCTGCAGTAAGCTGTGATCATGCTACTGCACTGCAGCCTGGCCAATAAAACAAGACCCTGGCTCTGGCTCTAAATATGTATGTGTGTGTGTGTGTGTGTGTGTGTGTGTGTGTGTGTGTATTATTGACTTTAACAGATGCATCTTAAAAAAAGAAGATGAACCTTGGATTATTGGTTTTTTTCTACCATCCCATTTTTTGTATTCTTTTTTAGTATTCTTTCTTTATGCTTATTTTTATTTTCTTTTACCCAGTTACTAATGACATCATAGTCCCAAAGTGTCCACTGGGTGCTTTGCTATGGAGAGGACATATGTGAGACAATCTTGGTTTTTCCATTTGGGGCCAGTGCATTTCACGGGAAGTAAGTCATAGGTGATGTCCTCATAACTGAAGATGCAAAAAACCAAGAAAGAGAGAGGGGGGATAGGTGAGGGGGGCGGGAGAGAGAGAGAGAGAGAACACACATGTGTGCAATGGATTCCTATTTATTATTTATTAGGTTGAGTAGCTTAGTACATTAACCACACAGAAGACTTCAGGACTAGTCCTCTGTGGAATAATGTTTTCATGGAAGATGCTATCCCTTAAGTATATTTTTCATTTAAAAGAGTGGAGGTGCTTTGAATGCAAAGTTCTAGTGCAGGTTGAAGAATGGAAAATGGAGGGACAGCCCTGCAGCCTGGGCTTCCTCTTTTCTTGCCATCTGATGAGGAGTTTTTCACTTTTATATTCTGTTTGACCAACCAAATTGGTTTACCAAATTTTCCACTTAAAACTCTGTTGTATTCTCTTAATTTAATTTAATATTTAATTTTAATTCTCAAACGGTCGCCCAGGCAGCAGCCTCGATCTCCTGGGCTCAGGCAATTCTTCTGCCTCAGCCTCCCCAAGTAGCTGGGATTACAGGCGCATGCCACCACATTTGGCTAATTTTGAAATTTATTTTATTTTATTTGTAGAGATGAAGTCTCGCTATGTTGCCTAGGTTGGACTCAAACTTCTGAACTCAAGCAGTCCTGCCTTGGCCTCCCATACTACTGGGATTACGGTTGTGAGCCACCGTGCCCCTCCAGAATTTGGTTTAAGTCCTACTTCTTACCTCCCTCTGGGTGATCTGGGTCAAGTTGGTTAGCTTTCAGACATCCTTTTCTCTTAGAAGCAATATGACTGTCATCATAGCCCACTTTATAGCTTTTATTTGTGAGGGCTACATGAGATGATGTATGTAAAGCCTTTGTTTAAATACTTGCCTGAAAGGCACAGAGAAAAGCATTCATTAGTTGTAGTTACTGCTAACTTTATTATTTGAGAGGAAGAATTAACCAAGATCGGTCATTTGGTAGGGGATTTAGGAATAAGAAGGCATTTCCGGGGGGGATCATTGAAATGTCCTTGTTGCTGCCCCCTCAGAGCATTCTATATGGAACTGCCTCATAAGAAACAGTCTCATGACTTTTGAGATTAAGTAGGCTGTGTCTTTTTGGCAAGCCCAACGGTAGCAGAGCGGGGTCGAGAAGCCAGGGCTCAGATTCAATGCTAGTTTACTGAGTGGACTTTACTCTTCCACAAAAACATCTACGTTTAAAAGGTCCTGATTTTCTCTGTTTGTTTTCTGCTGTTCCTAGTATCTGCTGTAACCCTTGCTTTGCTAAGTGTTAGCTCATTTGATTCTCCTGTTAAACGAAATCATCGGTCTTTGTTCTGGACTGAGTTTCTGCTCTAGGCCCCAACAGACCAGACCAAACCAAACTGAAGTCACTCATGCTAAATGTGACATAATCAAACTGAAACTTTAAGGAAGCAGATAGCTCGATTCTAAAAAGACTGGCTTTTTTTTCCCCTCCTGAAAAAGATTCCAGCATAATAAGGAAATCCACTCTGCTGTAACCTTTACAAAAACAAAACAAAACAAAACAAAAACCTGAAATAACTAACCAGTTTTCTTTCTGTTGTTCAGTTTCCTTGTTTCCATCTCACAAAACCCATTGTTCTGCTGTTTTCCAGTGGGATTTGAGGTGAAACAAGTTCACTTAAGGTGGTGACAAAGTGACTTCAGCGCCTAAGTATTTGGCCACCCTCTCAAAATTGACCAAACCGACTACCCTCTCAACTTGGACTAATTGACTAAAATCAACTAACCTCTCTGTTTTGAGAGGTTGATCAAAAGTAGGGAAATTGTTAAATTTAGCCTAAAGCTGCCTCCTCACTTATTTTAAGTTCAGCCTAAAGATTTCTCCATTCACAGTGAACTGTGACCTAACTGGATGTATAAACAGACTAATTTACTCTTGTACAAAGAAGCTGAGTCCTAGCCAATCACAGCAGCCGAGTTTCAGCCAGTCATAGGCAGCCAACTGTTCAAATTATGCTCAACTAAGGCAAACACTGGACTGTAACCAATTCAGCTGTTTCTGTACCTCACTTCCATTTTCTGCATGTCACTTTCCTTTTAATACCCATAAGTGTTATAAGGCCATGTGGCAACCCCGGAGTCTCTGAACCTATTCTGGTTCTGGGTGTTTCCTGATTTGTGAGTTGTTCTTTGCTCAATTAAACTCTACTAAATTTAATCTGTCTAAGGTTTTATTTTTAACACTTCCAACAACTTTGGGAGGTAGATGATGTTGGTAGGTGGTGGTATTTTTTATACTCCCCTTTTCAGGTTGGAAAACTAAATCTGAAAGAGATTACATGTCCAAGGTACACACTGGCTTATAATAGATTGAGAAACTCCTGTCTCTAGGGCTAGTTATGTCTCCTACAAACTACAGCTACCTTGTGGGTAATTTGTTTCCCTTTTATTTTACTGTGATGCTTTTAAAATGACCATGGATTAATATGGAAAATAGTAATTTTTGCTCATTAGAAGTACCATTGTAGAAGACTATCTGTTGCAAATGAGTACTGTGATTTTCAGTTTTATGTAGCTGTGATGAATTTGGTATATGTTATGACTCAAATCTAAGCCATTCTAATGGAGCAAGCAAAGAAACTATCTCCCCCATTTTTTAGTTTTATAGAACTTCTCTAAAATTATTCTCTGCCCTGTTTTGGCATATTTTTAGAATGAGATTTTAGGATGGTTGACCTATTTCTAAAAGCATTTTAGGTTAATCTGATTTGCTCCTGGTATTTGGTGCATGGGAGTGCAGTTGAGTAAGTTGGTGGAAATAGAGAGGAGTTAAGCTCAGTATCCATGGAATTTGAGATGCTATCACCATGTTATAGTAAGTATGAGAGCTCTCTGTAATGCAGGTAACCATCCTACTAACTGTCAAAAAGACAAAATTACAACAAATTTAGTTTAAATATCTCAATTGGCTTTATTTATAAATCTGGAATTGGGCAAACTTCATTCCATAAAATAAAATAAGTGTTGCAGTGAGTCCAACAGAGGAGGTTGACTTTATAGACAGAAAGAGGACTGAAGAAGGCAGAAACAAAGAACAAAAAGTGGACTTGCCATTTCCAAGTTACTTTCCTTGTAAGTCAGGGACAAGTAGACAGAGCAACAGAGAAATAATGGGTTACTCAGGTAACGTCAGGTTAAGGATTAAAACAAAAGGAATTTCATTTTCATGCCAACTGAAACTGGCATGTTGGGGGAAATTAAGCTATCATCTCTCTGGATTTCTCGGAAGGCCCGATAACAACTTAGTTTTGGTTTGGTGATTTGGAACTTTAGCATGGGTTTTTAGTTTGGTCTGGGGACCTAGTGTAGGAGCGTCGTCCGAAACAGTGACCTCCTGTGATTTTTATTTTAACATAGCCAAGGTAGTCAACAGGAGTTTATCATCAAGACTCTAGGTTGTGAGGGATGTGCCCCGGGACTAGACCTCACTCTCCACTACTTTGTCTGCTCTCTACATATCTACACTGTGCCTCCCCCCTACACTTTCTTCCTCTGGTTCCCCTACTCCTGCAATCCTCAGGGTGGAGAACCAGGTTGCTTCTTGGAGGGTGGCTGGGAGTTCTTTCCCTGCCATCCCAATCCTAAATTCCCAGGGAGATCCTCTGATCCAATTGCCAACCGTGGAGCCATTGAGTAACTATTACCAGGGTCATCTGTGTGGGCCTTGCCGCTAAAAGCCATCACTGTCATTGGGGCCTCAGAGGCGGAGAGGAGCTGTTTCCAGGAAAGGGGTGACCTGGTGGACAGCCAAATAGGCGTGTCTATGCTGATATCCAGGTAGAATGGGGCTCTAGCACCTTCGTGTCCTACCTTAATTCAGACAAAGCCGGCATTGTTGCCTTTAAAACATGGGACTCATTCTCAATGGGCCTAGGCATAAATTAGGTCACAGGGCAAATAAATAATTTCTGTGGTTCCTCCCTCTCCCGTGTCAGTCACTCCACTGGACAGCTTACAGCTGTCATCCTAACAGTCATCATAGCAAACAATATTATAGCAAACAGTATTAAGAGATTTAGGCAAGTCAACAACTCTGTGAGCTAGGTGCTGTTATTATCTCATTTTGCAGAAGAGGAATTTGAGGCTCAGAGAACCAAATAACTTGCCTCGTGTCCTGCAACTGTCAGTGGCAGAGGTAGGGTCTGAATCCAGGCAGGCTAGCCTTAGAGTCCAGGTCACTTTTATTTTGCTGATAAGGAAAGTGAGGCTTAGAGACAACTAGGAGGCCAAGCGATAGTTTTTTACCCAGGGCCCTGAGACCTCCAAGTGTGAATTCTTCTCCCCAGTGTTGCCCCATGTTGCCTCCATGGAAGAGGAGATCTGTTTTATAGATTTTGTTTGATGTCACCAGGGACCTGTGAGTGCTGGGTTGGTTTGGGTGGGAGGTGATGTCTTTGTAGAGTACAACAGGCTCTCTCAATCCTTGTATGTCTTCAGCTTCATAGGACAGCTTTCGTAGTCAAACTGGTTGGAAAACTCTTCCTGTAGACTTTTATCCTATAACCTTGTCTGTAAAGCCCCCTGAAATACGATCCTATCTTTCCATAAGTAAATAATAGAGACAGGCTGTGAATGGCTTGGAAATGTCCCAGGAAAGACACCAGAAGAAAAGCTTCCTGCTCTGCTGATCCCCAGTGATGACATCCTTTCCGGGGACTTTCAACTATATGCAGGAAACAGGAGATTAAGTATGAATGTAAATACAGAGATGCCACCTAGCAGCTGTTGGATAAAGCCACCGCGATATTAAACAGCACTTGTCCATGGGGGTTGAGCAGAAATGACGTCTTGAGATCTGCCTTTGGAGAAGCAGCCGGAAAGTGTGGTCTATACAGAGTAGTGCCAGGTCAGAGCTAATAGCAAGGTGGACTTTACCAGGAGAGATGGTGAAGGCCACCTGCCACATGCCCCCTGCTTGCCTGGGATCTGGACTCAGAAAGGAGCCCCACACTCTGAGCGAATCTGGAGCCACTGACTGGGTTTGAATCCTGGCTAGTCTGCTAGCTCTGGGATGCTGGACAAGTTATGTATAACTCTCTGTTCCTTAGTTTTTCCTCTGTAAAATGGAAAAAAAAATAACACCTACTTTTTGGGTCATTGCAATGTTTATTTAAGTAAATAATATTTATAAAGCAGTTAGCATAGTGCTTGGCAGATACTAGGTGCTATGTACATGCTTGTCAAATAAAATATGAATGTATAAAATTCATATTTATTAAAAGCTTTCAAATTAGCCTCAAGTCTTGGTGATGACATGGACAAAAGAAAATTTATTTGACCCTCGGTGTATTGGTTTCCGAGGACAGGTGTAACAAATGATCACAAACCAGGTAGCTTAAAATTGCAGAAATTTATTCTGTCACAGTTCAGCAGGCAGAAGTCTAAAATCAAGGTGTGGGCATGATGCCAGGGTCATTCCCATCTCTGCCTGTCCTCACATGGTCAGGTATCTCTGTGTCTCTGGCCCCAATCTCCTTCTCATTCTTTTATAAGGACTCGTGCCATTGGGTTCAGGGCCCACTCCAAGTCCATGATGATTTCATCTCAAGATACTTAATTACATCTGTAAAGATCTTTTGTCCGAATAAAGTCACGTTCATAGGTTCTGGGGTTAGGACTTGCATCTGTAATTTTGGGTGCCACCATTCAACCTACTGCTCCTATTAGATTCTTTCTTAGGTCTCCTGGTAACCCCATGTAGCTCAGACATATTAAGCAATATGCCCAAGGTCATATTTTTTGAAAACAATGGAACCAGAATGAAACCTGATTGATTCCAAGTGCTTGGTTCACTTTTGCAGATGTATAGTGAGGACCTGCTGGGTGCCAAGCCTGGTGTTTGGCAGATGGCATTGACTAGCTTCCCCTACTTTCAAAAGACTGACATGCAGCTGAGGGCACCCCCACTTACAATCTCCATGGCCAGCTGTGACACAGGGCAGGCTGGGCCATGCTCACTGTGAGGTATGAAAAGTGCGCTCGTGTCCAGAGGAGAGATTAGTTACTGTGGGACAATCAGAGAAAACTTCTTATAGGAAGTAGCATTCGAATTGAACTGTGAATGTGTAGCAGTGTTGAAGATGCAGAGAGCATTCCAGGTAGAGGGAGCTGAGGCCTCAATGATGCAAGTTGAGACAGAGGTGCACAGGACGTGGTCTGGGGAGCAGTGAGGGAGCCCTGAATGCCTGGGAGGTTATGAGAATGTGAGCTGGGGAGTAGTTAAGAGACATAGGACAGACACGTTCTGCAATGTCATGCTGTTGCGGTTATGGAGAGCAGGCATCACTCAGGCTGGCTAGAGCTACATGAAGGAAGCCGTGGGGAGTATGCATTGGCCACTGAGCCTGTTTCTGGACTTTCTTGTATGGATTTGGACACGAGTGGCCTAGCTCAGTGCTACTCAAAGTGTGTAGCCTTTGGGCCAACAACATTAACACGCTAGGGAGCTTGTTAGAAATGCAGATTCTTGGGTTCCATCCCACACTGACTAAATCAGAATCTCCTATTTGTTAAATTTAAACAGTGTGATAATTTTTATGAAAAAGTATAATATGTGTACAGAAAAGCATGCATAAACTTACAGTTGGATGACTTTTCATAGTTCACATCCATGTAACTAGCCCTCAGTTCAATAAAAAGAACCATCCCCCAGAAGGACCCTCTCTTGTTTCCTGCTCACTATTCATCCCAAGAGTGTAGATTAGTTATCCTGGTGGAAACACAGTATATACTCTCTGGTTTCTGGCTTCTTTTCCTCAATATTTTCTGAGATTCATCCATATTGTCACTTGTAGTTGTCAATACTTATTCTCATTCTTATACTATCCTATTATGTGAATATACCACAATTGACTTATCCATCTTACTTGCTTGGAATTGGAGAATTTTCTGGTTGTGGCCATTTTGCACATTGCTTTCATGAAGGTTTTTCTGTTTGTCTTTTGGCTACTGTATGTGCACATTTCTATTCGATGTACATGAGGGCAGTGCAGCAATTTCATCTTTAGTAATACTACCAGAATAGTATTTCGCAGTGTATATGCCAACCAAACTATTTAAAAACATATATTACGGAGAATTTCAGATATGTACAAAGGAGAGTCTGAGCCCTCATGTACCCATCACTCAGTTCCAACAAGTTTCAACTCATGACCAGTCTTATTCTAGTTATACTTTTGTTTACTTCCCCATTCCTTTTTATTTTGAAGCAAATCCCAGTTGTTCTATCATTTCATTTGTAAATATTTTAGTACGGTGTCTCTAAAAATAATGCAAGACTGTTATGCTGTAGAAAGTTAATAAGTCTCTGATGTAATCAGATATTCAGGAAGGTTTCAGATTTATTGATTTTCTCCTTGATGCATTTTTTAAAGTAAGTTTGTTTGACTCAGAATACAAATAATGTTCATACATTACAGTTTGTTGATTTTTTTCTTCGCACGTCTAATTTTGATGCCTTGGATGCCCCTCCGTGGCATATTCCCACTTGGAATTTATGGGTTGAAGAACCAACTTGCTTTTCCCATTGTATTTCCCCCAGGTTGAACTTTTCTGAGTGCAGCTTTATGGTGTTCTTTATCATGTTCCTTTGTCCTCTGCATTTCCTGTAACTAGTACTTAAATAGATCAGATTCAGGTTTATTTTTGGTGCAAAAACAATTTATAGATGGTGTCATACATTTGCATCAGTAGATGGATAATGTCTGATTGTACCTTTGTTTGTGATGTTAATAGCACTGATAATCACTGTCTAGGTTCATTCTTAACATGCCCTAAATCATTCACAAATATACTCTCAAATATATTGAAATGTAAGAAAAAAATGGAATACTTTTCATATTTTGTACTTGAATTTTTTTATTTAACATTATATTTGGGCATCTTTCCCTGTCTGTTCCTAATAGAGTGTTGCCTAAATTAAAAAAAGATTTTTTTTTTTTAAGCAAGGAACTTAAAACATTCACCAATCTCTTGATATAGGGCCAAGGATAAAATTTGTTTGTACTAGGAGTTAATTGTTTGAAGTTTCAAAATTAGGGTTTCTTATATAAATCACACTCAGAAAGCATCCTTTGAAATTTTTTTTTTGAAGTGTAGCAAAAACTAAAACACTTGGAGTTCAGAGCTCTAGATTTTTAGTTTTTTTTTTTTTCTCCCAAGACTTTTACAATTTACCCCCAAATAATTTCATCCAAATGACTGGCCTTTAATAAGTCTTTATAGAACATTTGACTTAGTTTTTAATACTTACTTGCTTTATGTTCATACTTTTTCAATTTGTTTGATATTTATTTTATGTTAATGATTGTGCTTATCATCCTTAAAAAGACAGAAAGAGGCTTTGGAGCTAACTCAGTTTGCTTGGGTTCAGTTGTGTCCTCCCAAATTCATATGTGGAGATCTTAACTACAGGTACCTCAGAATGTGACCTTATTTGGAAATAGAGTCATTGCAGATTAATTACTTTGAAGTCATACTGGAGTACAGTAGGCTCTTAATCTAGTATAACTGGTGTCCTTTTGAACAGGGAAATTTAGAGACAGATACATATAGGAGAATGACATGCAAAGATTATGCTGCCACAAGCTGAGGAACTCGGCAGGATCTGGAACAAATCCTTCCTTAGAGCCTTTGGAGGGAGGATGGCCCTGTTGACCTTGGGTTTCCAGCCTCCAAACTGTTAGACAATACATTTCTGTTGTTTAAGCCACTCAGTTGTGGTACTTAGTTACAACAACACTGGCAAACTAATTCACTTTTTTGTGGGTAAATGAACTGGTATTTGCAGAGGGCTTAGAATATCTGGTAGGGTAGTCATCTCACAGTGAGGGACAGAGAGCAGTCATGTTTTCTAAGGACAGGAGCTGATGGCCTAGTCATCTGGTCTGCCAAGAAAGTCGGCTTTATTTGCCAGGGTCTCCACTCTACGTCTCTACATACATTGAGTCATACTGTGCATTTGATCATGAAGATACAACTCTGTGTGCTGGAAAGGAAAATAGAGAGAAATAACTTATATAGCACTCATGATTCTTTCCACCGTTTCCTATAGCTAGATTAAGTAGTAGTCAACCGAAGAAGCCGCAAACTCCATCAACCCTTAAAAGAAGAACTGCCTCTGCTTGCATGAGACAAGTGACTGAAGGGATTTTCAAGGATAATTCTTCTCTACCTGCTTTTCCTTCACTTCACTCCATGCCTGGCTTGGTGACCTAGCTTCCCTCAAGATCAGACCCAAGTGATCCTCTGTCTCCCCCTTTCCTCCACTTGCCTCCTGGCAAACTCCTCTTGTTTCTCTAAAATTTTGCTCACCTGATGTCTATTCTGACAGTCTGGTTCCTCTCATGTCATCATTTTATCTGTACTTTTCCTGTATTATAGACACATTGTTTACTATTGCATGTTTAATTGCCTTTTCCAGTCTTTACTTTATAAACTCATTGAAGTCAATGGTGCCTTACATGGGGGAGCCTTCATAATTGCTTGTTTCTGTTTTGGGAATTTTGAACTTTTAAAAAGACTATATACCCCCCCCCCCCAATTTATTTCTCCAATCACTCAACAAAGGTCAAGTACTTGCTATGTCTATTTTCTTGAATACCAGTGTCACAGGGATCAGGATAATGCCACTGATTTATCATACTGTAACACCCTTAGGGCCTTGATCCTTTCTAGAGCTTGTTGCTCTGCTTTTAAATTTTCTTCTAGAGCTTCTCTTACTGTCAGGATGGATACTTTATTGTTATTTCTCTATTGTCAACAGTTCATGCATTTCTCTTTTCTTCAAATCCTGATGATTCATTTTCTACAACTCCAGTGGGTGACTCTGCTTTTCTTGTAGAATTCAATGTGCATGGACTTTGTGATAGCTATTTATATTTGAGAGACTTAAATATTTATTTCCAAGATTGCTGCTTTTTACTTCACGGGAAAATTCACATTTGTAATCTTTTTAGCCAATGGGATTTCCAAACTTAATAGTAATTAAATATCTGTAAAGAGCTCAAGGGCAAGGAACAGTTGTGATGTGGGGAACACCTTGTGTGAATCAGACCAAAGGTGACAAGGGCTCCTGGGGATACTTGAAATGAGAAGGGAATCAAATCTAAATCATCAATTGAGTTCAATTATATATGTTGCTTTCATGTCCAGTATTTATGTATTTATTGTGAGTTTATTTATTTAGAGACAAGGTCTTGCTCTACTGCCCAGGCTGGAGTGCGGTGGTGCGATCATAACTCACTGCAACTTTGAACTCCTGGCCTCAGGTGACCCTCCCATCTCAGACTCCTGAGTAGCTGGGAGTACAAGTGCACGTCCCCAGACCTGGCTAATTAAAAAAAAATTATGTAGAGACAAAGTCTTACTGTGCTGCCCAGGTTGATCTCAAACTCCTGTGCTCAAACATTGCCTTCCTCCCACCCCTCCACCCCTCCACCCCTCTCTAGCCTCAACCTCCCAAATTTTGAGCAAGAGCCCCTGTGACTGGACCAATATTTATAAAAATAATGTAAAGCTAAATTTGCTTTTAAATGCAAAAGCAATATGCATGCACGTTGGGGAAAGAGCAAATAGTACTTCAAGGATAAAAATGGAAAAGTAAAATAACCCACTCCACTCTTCAGAGAGAATGATCGCTAACACGTTTTGCATGTAGCAGTCCATTCACTCATGTATTCATTCACTCATTGTTTCATTTAGTGGATGCCTAATGACAGCTTATCAAGTGCCAGGCTCTGTTCTAGGCTCAGAGGAATATACATCCATAAAGTGTTTTGGTACTTTTTTTCAAAATGAGTTATCTGACATGCTCTTTTGTCTTTTGCTTTGAAAACATATCTAGCAGACAGTTCCAAATATCCATTTCATTTCTCTTTAATTTAAAGAAATGCAGGCAAATGTAGGGAAAAATTTCATAAAACATCTGGAGTATACTCAATGCCAGATTGAAATGCAGTCAGGGTGCTTAAAATTCAAAAAGAAAAGCATTATTGACAACATTGAAATCCCCTTCACATACCATCCCAAATCCTATTCCTTCCTTCCTTCTTCACAGAAACTCCTATCCTCCCAATGCACGTTTTACATGGAGTATTGTTTTATGTCTATTTCTTTTCCCACTTACCGTTATTGCTTTGGTTTCTACCCATCTTGAAACCCATGGATCCAGTCTATTCATTTGAGCTGTGCTCTGATGTACCATTGTATGTCTGGGCCATATTGTGTTTATCCTGTTTCCTACTGAAGATTTTAGGCCTCTCCCCTCACCTTTTTAACTGCAGCACAGCACTCCACTGATTGGACAATTCATTTCACTCTTATTAATGAATATTTGGATTGCTGTTAGATTTTGCTGTTTCAAACACTGCTTCAAAGACTACTTTGAGTATCTGTCTTTGCATACTTAGGTGAGTAAAACCCATAGAAGGAATTCTTAGAAAATAAATTACTATGGCAAATGGTATGTACATTTACAGTTTTGACTGGCATTATCACATTGTTCTCTAATTTATATATCAATTTGTACTCCCAGTATGAGTGCATGAAAATGCTTATTTTCCCACACATTTTCCAATCTTGGTTATTAAGACTTTTTTCATCATTGCCAATCTGACATGTTCTAGAGGAAAATTGTGCCTGAAATTATATATCTTTAATCATGAGTGAGTCATATCCTTTTATCCATTTGTACTTTTTTCAAAGAACTTCCTGTTTTTGTCTTTATTCATTTTTCAGTTGAATTACTGGTATTTTTCCTCTTTGATTTGTTCCAACCGCTCACCAAAATTTAAAAAGTACTTAATATATTACTCAAAACCTAAAAGGCACTAAAAGGATATGCAGTGTGACACCTCCATCCTATTCTTGGTTTTTAGCAGCCCAGCTCGCTCCTTTATAGGCAACCATTGTTATCAGGGTTTGTGTGCATCTGTCTCTTCAGACCTGTTTTATGCATATATAAGCCAATATGTGTACATGGTCTTTTCTGCGCAGATGATAGCATATTATGTCTATTACTTGGCATCTGGCTTTCTTTTTAAACATACAGCCTGGTCATTATTTTATATTAGTGCACAAAGAGCCCCTCATTTTATTGATTTACTGTGAAAAGTTTTATGACTATTCTTTTTTTAAATTGCTGCAGGGTTGTTTATTATTTATCCATTCATTTCCACCATTTTGCTGTTGCAAACACTGTCCCAAATAACTTTAGTTATTTCACAAATGGGCAAGCACAGATGTAGGGTAAATACCTAGAAACAGCTTCCATGTACCTCTGTTCATGGAAGTCTTTAAAAGCGAGTCTTGGTCATGACTTCTTCAGAGGTAGATATATTTCCTCTCATTTTGGTTTCAGGACTTTGTTGGCACAAGCTACACCCTGCGCCAAGCTTTTCACTTTATACAGTTGCTAGGTCAATTTATAATTTTATGAATTTACACTTTTGATAGATATGGCCTAATGGCACTCCATAAAGTTTGAACCAGTTTATTCCTACATCAAAAAATGCAGAAAAATCTTGCTGCACTTTGTCTATTGTCTAGTGAGGTGGACATCATTTCTATGTTATGTACATGGAAATGGAAGGAATGCATGGTGTGCTGGGGGAGATGGACCTATCATGAGCCAGATAGAGTCTCTGCCTACCTAGAGCTCGTAAGTTCCCTCTTATGTTCCTGTACTTTCTTTCTTCTTATTTATATTATCATAATTTTGTATGTCTCTGTAAGCCTAGGCAGAATATGAATAAAAATAAAAATCCTAAAAGGTTGACTCTTTATTGACTGGGATTGAAAAAAGAGAACCAGATAATTTAAAACTAGAGGAAGAGGATGGGAAAGATTCCTCCTTCTCAACTCCCCAGCCTAGATGAAAGAAATTTCTGTAGCCTTGCAAGGAGAGTGATGATTAGTGGACAGAAAATAGTTTGAGAGATAAGGCTTCTGTTTTATAATCCTGAGGAGAAGAAACTTCTTTGTCAACTCTGAGAGCCAAAAAGTGGTGATGTGACTATTATATTTGGTATTTCTTTAGCATTCGTTACTTTTATGCTAGAGTCTCTTAAGTTCCGGAATTGCGATTTAAGATGTTTCAATCTCTATGTCACTGATGAAATAGGACATGTTTATTAATTAAGATGAAGGCTCTTTGAAACTTATGTGAGTCAGTGGTCTTCTATCCTGGGGAAGAAGAGGTTGTATATGTTTTAATATCCTCCTGGAAATTGGCTGACCCAGAAGCTCAGCCTAATGAGATTTGGACAGCAGGCTTCTAGGAGGACAATTGATTGTGACATGCTATGTTTCATGTGCCAGATCTACTGTGGTGTAAATGACTGAATCCCCTGATGCTTGCCTGGCGAGGGATTGCATTTCTTTAAAGAGCCATTCCAAATATAACTTTTGCATAGAAATAAAACTAAGCAGAAACGAATACCCCCTTCTGAAATTCAAGTGAATAGCTCTCTGACTTCAGAAATGACAGCTTCCTAAGAGTTGCATTGCAAAAATAGGGAGCAAGCCAATCTTGCTAACGACTCATTTGCTTGCATGGTAACCGGATGTTCTCTTCTCTGTGTGCTTCAGATCTGTTCCCTTCTCTCCATCAGGGATGTCCTCCCCCAGCTGAGGCAGCCAGTCACTGAGACCATGCCCACGGCCTCCATTATAATGTACAGAGAGACTGGGGAGTGGTGTACAGTGGTAGTCTTTGAACCATTGTAACAGCGACACCAGCTGGCCTGCTCTCTCTGGAACATGCCGGGCACTGCGCTACTTCACACCCTTTCCATCCGACTGTTGTTTCCTTGCCTGGACCACTCATCTGCTTGGCTTGTTTCTCATTTCACTCCAGTCTTTGCTTAAATGTCGTCTCAGAGAGAACGTCTCCTACCTCCCACCTCCCACCCCATCTTACCTTGCTTCATCTTTCTTTATAGCGATTATTTTATTCTAGAGTAAATATTGGTTTATTTCACTTAAGGAATCTAAACATCTTGAGGGGAGTGCTCTATTAATTTTGTTAACCTTTTAAATCCTGTATTGCCAGAGCCTGGAATAGTGCCTAGAATGCAGCAAGTGCCCAATAAATATTTGTTGTGTGCATGAGCGAATATACTCTTGTGTACATTCTCAGGGTCCACTTTCTTTTGTGAGCATTCACTACCCTGCATTTTCAAGATCCCCTTGGCCTCCTCTCGCACCATGGTTATTATGTGGCAGACTCCAAAAATCTGGTTGGAGCATTTTCTGGTTATTCCATTTTCTCAGGCCTATACCTGAACTGCTGACTGCAGAATGTGTAAGCCAGTGGATCCTTAAATGTCTCAAGCGAGTTATAGGTTGTAGGTTTTTAGTGATGAGGGAAGTCAGCTGAGGATATCATATTTTAGCTTTGAGGATTTTGGTAGAGTAGGGAATAGCATCTGTGAGCCTCAGGAGGATCATGAACAAGACATATCTTGAAGGCCCAGGGATCTGGCTAGATTGGAGGGGTCTGGTTTGAAGGGAGACATAATTATAGCAACTGTCCATTAATTGCTTATTATGTGTCAGGCATCTCACTAAGGGCTTTTCACACATTATTTTTAAATGGTTGAGCATTATTACCTTCATTTTACAAATGAGAAAATTGAGACCCAGGGAAGTTAAATAATTTGCTAAGGATAAACAGCATTAAGTGTCTGACCTGGAATTTGAACATGGGTTTATATATTTGTCATATAAACCTTGACATTTTAAGAGTAAAAGAGAGTACCAGCAATGATTATGTCAGGACAACAAATGTAAATTAGGGCTGTCTGGGCAAGTCAAGATGTGTGTTTGGTCACTCTGACTCCAAAGCCTGTACTTACTTGATTTGAGGGTAGGATTACATTGTGGATAGCTTTAAAGTAAATTAGTGGAGGCCATGTAAAAGGGGGGTTATAGACTGATTAACTTAACAGCACTGTATAGCACAGAATGGAGTAGAAGAGAGATGAGAAGCCAAAGGAATAATTAGTGTGTGACTTCATTAAAAATTGGTTAGATGTGATGAAGCTCGAAATTGAATGATGGAATATGAGCGAGGTGAGGTGTCCTATACATTGTTTACAATGAAAAATTCCCCAAATTCAAAGAAGGATACAGTGGATCCCCATTTTCCCAGATGAAGAAATTGCCTGATTTTTAAAAAATTTTCTTTACCTTCTTTTCTCTTTCCATTTTCTTTGCTGAAGCATAAAGCAAACTCAGCATGACATCATCTTCCCTTTCACCACAATGTGCATTTCTAAAGAATATGGACATTTCCTACTATACACAGTATCGTTACCAACTTGCCAAAATTAATAAGAATTTTAATTTTTTACTCTTAATTATCATTACTAGGTATAATACTCACATTTTTCAATCCTCATTTTGCTGTTTCTTTCTTTCCCTTGAATCAGAATCCCAACAAGGAAGAAAAAAAAAAACAACCACAAAATGCTTTGACTCTCCAAAGCTGAGTCAAAAAGTTTTGAACTTGATAGGCCAGGAAAATTGGTTAACTGGCTAACGGGAAGCAGAGTTTGAAAAAGAGAAAGTGATTGCAGAAAAAGATGGAAAGAGGTCCAGAAATTTTTTCATTTTAATTTTTTATTTTAAGTAACTTAATACCTTTAGAAATATTGCAAGAACAGTACAAATGAACACCTGTTTATCCTCTACCTAGATTCATCAATTATTAATCCTTTCCCACACCAACAAGTACTTCAGCATGAATTTCGTAAGTCCTTCTCCTACATAACCACAGGAAAATATGAACTTCAAGATATTTGACATATTATAACACTTTCATCTACTATGCAGTTAATGTTTACATTTCTCAAATTTCCCATTGATGTTCTTAATAGGTTTTATTCAAATTAAATATCTTGTCGGGGTATTACACAAATGATGTGTCCTCAGTGTATCACATCATGGTGTCATTTTGTCTTGTTGTTGGTGAAATTAAGTTGGATTATTTGGTTAATGTGGTGTTGTTCAGATTTCCGATATCTAATCCTGTTCCTCAGTAGTTATTTGCCTAGTGCTTTCAGCATCCATCAGTTATTCTTGCCTTAATCAACCACGATTGTGGTTGCTAAGTGGTGATGTTCTATTTCTATCATTTCTTTTCTACTCATTAGGCAGCTTTCTGTTGTATCAGAAGCATTCTGATACCGTGTAATAGGAGTGGGGGAAACCTGCATATTTCATTATTTTCCAAGGACTTGATGGTGATTGTGAGCTCAGCTCAGGGAGTGCAGTGAATAAGGCTGGAGACATGGAGACATAGCAACAATAGGGGAAGAAGGGATGGGTGTCTTCGGTTGCCAAGGAAGCTTTATTTAGCCTGGCATTCTCAGTAGAGGCTCACGAGGGCTCAGCCTCAGCTATCGTAAAACATTCCTTTTCATCTCCACACTGGTTGCAGCATTTCCAAGGCCACAGCTAATAAGCAGGCACAGATATAGATGCCACAGAAGTTGGCTTGTTTTGTGTTTAAATGGCAAGAAGGTGGCCTTTGGTCGTTTCACTCCTTTCCTTTTCGTTTGAGGTTTTGTTTTCTGACGTTCAGGAACTTTACAGGGGAGAGGTTCAAAGCAAATGAGAAGATGTATTGTTTATACTGGATTTTAGGAAGTTGTTTTGGGACCCGCTGGGCTCTTACTAATCTCAGTCTCATTAGAAGTTTCTAACTCTGCTCTCAACACTGCCATGAGGAATAATTGGAAGACTTTGATAAAATATTGGGTTCACTAAGCCAGGATCAGAAACCTGGTTCCAGCTTGCTTGACTGAGAGAAAAATAAGTTCATGTCCAAAGACTGCTCTGGGCCTTGACCAGTCAGCTACAATAGCTCTGCTATGGGTCACAAAGGGGGAGGTGCTGAACTCCCAAAGCACATTATGATGAGACCTTACCAATCCCGCTTGACCTATGGTTTAAAGCCCCACACTTAGCATCTTATGATATAAAATCAGCTCATTTTGTATTCTGGGAGGGTTTTGTACACAGTAGATACCTTGTTCACCGAATGATGGATATTTAGAAATGTAATGGGTCTCAGAGCCATTCATTATATAATGGACCTAGTCCTCAACAGAATGTTCTGATGATGATAGCTTAACATTTGTAGATGAGGAAACCAAGGTACAGGGTGGTTAAGCCACCCGTCCAAGGCCACATAGTCATTAAATGGTAGGGCTGGAATTCTCTGCTCTTCACGGTCATACTAATTGCCTGTTCTTCTTTATCTCGCAGCCAGTTTAAGCAGCCAGTTGTTTTTAGCTCCTCAAACTTGTCGTAGTATCTCAGTGCCCCTGTAACTTTGCACATGCTGTTCCCTCTCCCTGGAGTTTCTTCCTTTTACTTACATTTCTAGTCTTAAGACACAGCTCAGTTATCATCTGCCCTCTGGTAAGCCTTTCCTTACTCCTCACAACTCCCCCAACCTATCCCACTGACATTGAACCTTGTATACCTACACCTGCCCATATAGCACACCTACTTCATTTTATTTACATATCTGTCTTCCCAGTAGACAGTGCGTCTATTAACAGCATGGATTGCAACTTTTCATCCCTGCATCTTTAGTACCTAGTGCAGGGTCTGGGGCATATTCATACCTATTAAACATTTTTGGAAATATAGTCTGACCATGTCATTATATAGATGAAGAAACTTAGGCATCCAGAGGGTAAGTGACTTGCCTAATGTAATAGAACCAGTAAATGGAGAACCAGAACTAAAACTGAATTCTGTCATCTCCGGTCTTAGCCTCCTACCTGCTGTGAACATGTGTTTTGCCAGTATTGATCTTGGGTTGAAAAGCCCAGAGAACTATCTATTCATAATGTACTGTAGCTGCTACAACCACAACCCCACTGCTGGGGCATTTATATTCATGTCTAGTACTGTTCTAAGTATAATGCAGTTTATTTACATTGATTGGAATGATCCTGTAAGGTAGTATTATTATCCGTTGTCTTAGTCCATTTTGCACTATTATAACAAAATACCTGAGACTGGGTAATTTATAAAGAGCAGAAATCTAGGCTGGGTGTGATGGTTCATGCCTATAATTCCAGCACTTTGGGAGGCCACGCTCGAGGATCACTTGAGCCCAGGAGTCTGAGACTAGCCTGGACAACATAGTAAGACCTCATCTCTACAAAAAATAAAAAAAATTAGCAAGGCATGGTGGCACAGGTACTCAGGAGACAGATGCAAAAGGATCACCTGAGGTCCAGGAGACTGAGGCTGCGGTGAGCTATGATTGTGCCACTGCACTCCAGCCTGGGCAACAGAGTGAGACTCTGACTCAAAAACAAACAAACAAACAGAAAACAGTAACAACCACAAAAACAGAACAGATTTATTTCTCAGAGTTCTGGAGGCTGAGTATCCAAGATTAAGGTGCTGGCAGGTCTGGCATCTGGTCCTCACATGGTGCCAGCCTCTTTTATAAGGGCATTAATCCTATTCACGAAGGAAGGAGCCCTCATAACCTAAGCACCTCTTAAGGACCCCTTTCTTTTTTTTTTGTAGCTGGGACTACAGGCATGCATTGCCATGACTGGTTTATATCATTATTTTTTTGTGGGGTTTTTTTTGTATAGATGAAGTCTCACTATGTTGCTCAGGTTGAAGTCGAACTCCTGGGCTCAAGCAATTCTCCTTCCTCAGCCTTTCCAAGTGCTGGGATTACAGGTGAGAACCACTGCATGTGACCAGACTCTTTTTTTTTTTTTGGAGTTGGAGTTGGAGTTGGAGTCTCACTCTGTCACCCTGACTGGAGTGCAGTGGCATGCTCACGGTCACTGCAACCTTGACCTGCTGGGTTCAGATGATCCTTCTGCCTCAACCTTCCAAGTAACTGGAACCACAGGCATGCACCTTCATACGCGGCTATTTATTTGTTGTAGAGATGAGGTCTTGTCAAGTTGTCCAGGCTGGTCTCAAACCCCTGAGTTCAGGCAATCCTCTTACCTCTGTCTCCCAAAGTGCTAGGATCACAGGCTTGAGCCTCCATACCCGACCCTACTTCTTTTTAAACAAGTTTTTTAAACTTTCAATTCAGGTCGTGATACAAATGCATGTTTGTTCCATAGGCGTATTGTGTACTGGTTAGGCTTCCCCAGATAGTGAATATTGGGACCCAATAAGTACTTTTTAAACTACCCCCTCCCTGCCTTCCTCTCCTCTCTTCATACTATCACATTGGCCACCTGAGTTTTGGAGGGGACACATTCAAACCATAGCACTCCTCTTTATGGATGAAGAAATTGAAGCATAAAAAATTCAAGTAAATGTCCCAGGTCTCTTCACATGCTCACAGGTAGCAAGGATGGAACTGGAATCCGAATATACACAGGGAGTATAGGTCTTGAGTTTGAGTTCCTGCCCCATCATTTGGTCTGAGTGATCTCCGGCAACTTCTTTGACCTTCCTGAGTCTCTGCTTTCTTATTTGGGAGTGGGGAGCTTTCTCTGCTGGATCTGGGAGTGGGAATCTGCTTTCTTTGCATGATTGCTGGAAGGATTCTGGGTGATAGCCATCACATTTCACTTACAAACTTTTTTCCTAAGCTCACAAGGTGGAATTGAAGGAAATGTGAAGAAATGGAGACTCAGAGAGTTTCTGTAATTGAACTGGCGTTCAAATCAGTCACTTAGCTTGTTAGTGCTGAAGCCAGAGCTTGAAGCCAGTTCTGACTGGTTCCAATCGTCTGCCCAGCCTGCTCGGCCACACTTATAAGCTCTTAGCTCGCTGGTGATTTATGATGCACAGCCTAGGCTCACTTCTCTACCCTCCCCACTTTCTCTAAGGCACTCTGAGAAACTTAGAGTGGAAGTGGGGTGATTCTTAGAGAATTGCGACTGGACTGATGCGTGGTAAAATAATAATAAATAACATGTATAAAAATTTAAGAAGACTGGAGCCCGTTTATTTAACACAATTGTGAATGGTAGTCGGTAGGTTTTTATATGAGAAATACTACATGCTGAAATACTGTAAAAATGACTCTAGGGCACATGGCCTACACAAGCTATGGTAAAATCTGATTTACATCTGCAGGAACCAGCATCTTTAACTTATTTGTGCTAAGAATTATGTCTTTCTTAATTTTTGTGGGGAAGAGAGGGAGATAGAAGAGTAGGTTGATACAATTATTTTATTTAAAAATTAAAATATAGCTGGGCTCGGTGGCTCAGCTTGTAATCCCGCGCTTTGGGAGGCTGAGGTGAGTGGATTGCCTGAGCCCACGGGTTCGAGACCCGCCTGGGCAACTTGGCAAGACCTCATCTCTACAATAAATCAAAAAATTAGCCGGGTGTGGTAGCGCACGCTTGTAGTTCCAGCTACTGGGAAGGCTGAGGCGGATGGATCGCTGGAGCCCAGCAGGTCGAGGCTGTAGTGGCTGGGAGCAGCCACTGCACTCCAGTCTGGGCGATGGAGTGAGATTCCAACTCAAAAAAAAAAAAATTAAAATATTTTTAAAAAATTCACGTGAGCTCAAGGTGTATACAAGGAGAAAAGTTCCCTTTCACCATGCCCCTAATCCTACTTTCTGTCTCAGGGAAGCCATTGTGAACAGCTGAGCCTTTTGTCGCCTAGAAGAACAAAATGGGGTTTAGCTGATGTGCATTCTCACAGCATTGTCTGTGAGCTCACGTGGACCTCAGTACAGGCCAAAACATGTGATTCAAACCACATTTCTTTCAAAGATCCTTCGGGCAAACTTTTCTGGTGAGCAACAGAGAAGAGGGCTGTAAATGGAATCATGCTTTCCAGGAATGTCTTAGGGGAGAAAATGCCACAGGAATCCACAAATATTTGGCAGTGATCCTTGCCCCCTCTCCCTGGATTCATGAAAGGTGGCATCACGGGGCACCAAGGCCAACGTGCTGTGGGGGTGAGGTGGGTGGTCCAGCGGTCCCATCGTCAGTGCCACTCAGCCCCAGCCGTTATCTGCAGCACGGCTTTGTCCAGGCTTCCAACCTCCAGGAGACCTTGGGAGCCTCCCGTTGGCCTGTGCAACCTAAGTGCTGCCTCTTCTACAGGTACTAGAAATGACTGAAGGACAGATCTGCCCAGTTACATGCTGGGTGGTACTGCGTGCTATGTGCACATAAAATAAAATCACGGTCCACCCATGGAGGTAAGCACGTGGCTGGTAGGAAGCTAAAAGGGCCAGACTGGTCCCAGATATTTTCACAAGAAGAGCCTCATGGGCAGCATTTTTAAAATGAGCTCTTTGCTTGGAGGGCTGGTGAGTGTCATGGTTAATTCTCATAAAACCCAGTGTGTGTCAGTTCTGCAGGGAAAAGCCACTCCAGTCCGTTAAAGGAGAGGAACTGATACGGGGAAAAAAGTAAACCAAAGGTGTTCCCGTTGCACTGGAAATGAAGGAAGGGGGATTTCCCACTCTTGAGTACTTGGTGATATACTTGGAGGCAGGAGAGATGCATTTTATAAGTCTAATAACGTGGCCTGGCTTCTAAAAGTCTGAAGTATCAATCCTTATATTACAAACCAAACCAAAGTATTCAGCCATGTTGCTGTGAGGATTAGAGAGGTTTAACGAAAGTGTTCTGACAAACTGAAAAGTACAGCGCAGGGAATGGTTGTTCAAGCATATCATTCAGGTACCAAATTCAGATGTCTCCACTCAGCCACACCAGAAGGAGATATACTCATTCAGAAAATGTAGTCAACTCCAGGACCAAGGCAATGGAGTTGAGCCCTTCCCAAATCTCCTTCTTTGGTCTCAGTGTACTCATTCCATTGTAAATGACTACGAACACATTCAACCAGATGGGTCTGCTGGAAGATGGGGCTAAGTATGTTTTTTAGAGAAGTCACACTTAATCTTGCAAGTGACAACTTCTTGAGTTCTAGCATTTTCAATGGAGATTTTTTTCAAAAGGCATTTATTTGCTGGCCTTTTAATTTCACGCACACCCAACATATGAGGGACCAAAAAAAAAAAAACCAACCCCAAACAGAGTTTATTTATGATAAATTGTGTATTTATTCTTACATGTTTAACTTCACTCACCTTCAAAGTACTCTCTGTTTGATGCCATACACCTATTGAGACACTTTTTCCAGTGCTCAAAACAGTTTTTGAACTAGTCAATTTTGATGCCGTTTACCGCTTCTGCTGTTTTTTTGTTTTACCTCTTCCACACTGGCCAAACATTGCCTTTGAGGACTTTTTTTCATCTGGGGAAACAAAAAATAAAATCAGGGTGAGATCAGGTGAATAGGGTCATGGCGTGTTTTGTCAAAAATTTACGTTTTTGGTCAAAAACTGCTGAACATTCAATGTGGTGTGGGCAGGTTGTTCGTGTAAGTCACCCATCATGAAATGGACAGACAAGTTGAATGAATCTTCCCAAAAAATTCACTGAAGCAGAATGCAGCCTCTCATGTCAACACTGGCTATACCCTGATGCCGATGGTTTCCTAGAACACTTACCAGGCAGAAGAAACCTTATTAATACAGGCTTCCCCCAGAAGATAATTCTGGGTCTTTTGGGATTCCCCCTTGTAAATCAACTTTTGGGTGGGTAAGAGTCCTCGTTCAAGGTCAGCTGTCTTCGGAGACTGTGTGTGGTCTCCTGCCCTTGCACTAACTGGGCCCCAGTTGCTCTCCTTTTCTTGTAGGGACCTGGGGTTGTCACGAGTTGTCATTACTGGTGGCTCATCGACCTTCTCTGAGCCAGGGCTGCTCAGAGATGCACTGCTCCAACACACCTACTGGGCTAACCACTCCAACAGGAATAATAGCTGGCTGGGGTAGAGTTTGTTTTCTTTGTCAGGTTGGCCAGGCCATAGTAGTCAGCGACTTAAACACGAATTAGCTGTTGCTGTTTAAGTATTTTGAGGATGTGATTAACCTCTACAATTAGTTGACTTTAAATAAAAGATATTGCCTTTGATAATGTAGCTGGGCTTTATCCAATTGAGTCCTTCAGTAAGAGCAAAAACGGAGGTTTCCCAAGAAAGGAGAAATTCTGCCTCAACCACTGTAGTATCCACTCCTGCCTGACTTTTCCAGCCTGCTGGCTGCCCTATTGACTTCAGACTTGTGAGTTTCCACAGTTACAGCTATATCCGCATGTTTATATACATTGTCTCTCATTGGTTCTTTCTCTCTGGAGAACCCAGATAGATTCAGGTAGTTATTCCCAATGCTTAGGAGTTAGGAGCGGAAGGAGTATGTAGTTAGAGAAAAGCCTATCTCTCTCTCCGTTCTAATCACTGAAGAGTGAAATGAGCAATGTACCCTGTATTGGGATGCGGAGTCTGTGGTCACCAAGTGCTTTCTCTGAAGTGTCCATCTATGTGTAGGCAGTGTGACTTTGTGAGCAATGAGGATATTCTCATCTACCCTAAGCTTGTGGTTTGGAGGTTAGGTGACTGACTTTGCATCAAATAATGGGCAAGTGAATGTGTACTTGTTTGCCTTAAGTTAAAATGTCCAAGGCCTGATTTCTTCCTTTTTCTTTTTCAATTAACCTGTCAGAACTCAGCACACCTACTATCCTGATTCAATGTAGATTTAAACATTTTCATGCAATGACTTGGCTCCTTAGACATTTTTTTCCTTGATAAAAGGTAAACTGAGTTAAGCATTTCAAATAACCAGAAATGTCTGCATTTGTTTAAAGTCACGAGGTGCTTTTCTACTGAGAGAAGACATACTTTCATTTTAGAAATCTGAATCTTTAACTGTACCCCACAATGTCATAATAAAAAATACTGAATATTTAAAAAAAAAAGAAAAGAAATCTGAATCAGGAAGTCTTATGTAAGAAAAAATCCTGTGTGTTCAGGATGGTATGGCTGTAGACAGGAAGTTCTAAAGCGTGGAAACAAAACCCAGCAAGCTTAGACCAATGAGGGAAGATAAAACTCAACTGTTCTGAATTATCTCCGTTTGTAATCTAAGATCCCTTTCCTATGGGCACTCTGGAGGAAGTGCTGGTGGCCCACATAGACCACATAATGCTTATATTTTCACCAACTGGCCCTGCATCTTGAGTTAAATCTGGATTCTCTAGAAAGAATGATTTGGACCTGGAAACTTGTGCTCTCATCCATCTTACCAGCCATTTTGTGCACATAACTCTTGGAAATGGTACCAAGATCTTAAGCCAACTTAGCCGTAAGCCCCATCTGATGCACCTTTTCCAGGATAACACTGTCACCTGAGAGCATTTTTCTTAAATATTTTGGCAGTAGAGACTTGCTAGCCTCAGTTGTTTACATTGGTTGTGAACATCTGTTTCGTAGATTAGGACAATTCAACTGGTAGTGAAGCTTTAGAAAGGCATATGGACATGTGTTAGGCCTGGGATGGCTATTCAAGCTTTGTAGATGATGAATAAGAAACAAGCAGGATGAGTGGTTTCATCTGAGCTATAGTGCACTGTATTTTGTAGTGATTTTTATGAGTTCAAATGCCTTTTCATACATTCTGTTTTATAAATACAGGAAATCAAATCTTGGAGTGAAGATGTCTTTTATTTATTTATTTATTTAAGATGAGAAAATGTAGTTTATTTAGAAAGTTAATTGGGGAGAGGAAGAGAGAGAGAGAGAGGGAGAGAGGAAATTCACCTCCCCAAGGTAGGGAAGGGGGCCAAAGTTTAAGAAAATATGGCCAGGTCATAGCTCAAAGAGCACGTGGCCACTCCATGGCTTAGCAGGACAATGGCGGCGATGATCTGGCAATGACTGAGGATGTCTTTTAAAATCTTGCTTTATGTTTGTACTGATCTATAGGTTTCACCACATCTCTCTCTCTGCATGTGTCATGTGTGTACATTCTTCCTGAGGAAAAAATGAGTTTTTTTCTCATTCTTTGATCAAATTGGCAGGATAGGCTATAGTTAGAGGTGGCATGCAGCTAGAAAATGTTAGGGATCTTATAAGGTAAGCCTTATTTTAGCTAGGTAATGCCATTTGCTATAACAAACAAGCTCAAGTCTCAGTAAAAAATGTTTATCACTTGCTGCTCTATCCAGTGTAGAGGGTGCGATGAGTTGGGTAGAATGGTCTGGAGACCCTAGCTCACTCTATCTAATGGTTCTGGCAGCTCCTTAGACTTCAGAATTTTTCACCGGATCTTCATTCAAGAGGATTTGTCTGAGTGATGGGTAAAGAGGGCGTGTGGGAAGGATCTTTTAGGAGATTTCAGGGACCAACACTGGAAGTGGTATGCATACGCATTTACCCACATTCCACTGGCCAGAACTCAAGTCTCATGGTCTTGACAGCAAAGGGACCCAGAGAATTGAGTCCGGCAGTGGGCCAAGGAGGAAGAGGTAACACACAGACAGCCAAGCACTTGTGTTCTACACCACTAAAAGAAGGGATGAGCAAATTGAAGACTGTGGGATACCAGAGTGGAGGCCAGAGACACTAGTATGTCTGTGTCAGTGTATTACATAGCAGGCACTGTGCACAACACTTTTCTTTGGATGAAATGATCTTGCACACCCTGTGTAATGCCAGCACTTCTAGGGAGTTAATCAATACTTTGTGAACTGCCTGGATCTGTGTTTTATGTGGAGTCCACTGCGCCTTTCCCCTCAAGAATTTCGTCTAGACTGAGCAGGCTGTCATATTTGTTTGTAAGTGCCTACAGAAAAACATGCCTGGAAATGAACACTTATAATTGAATTTTAATTAGATGTACAAACCTAGTTTTTGCAAGTCTCTAACTTGAATTTGAATTCATTTTATTCTATGTGCAGATCTGACACTTTTAGAAAAATATGAATAACCTCTTTTACCTTGATCAGTGTTGATTTAACACATGAATTAACAGATTAATCCTCCTTAGCACAGAGCCATGCATGAGACCCCCGACCACGTGTGTTTAAAGTGGTGCCACTGAAGGCAAAAGAGCAGCTCTGTGGTCTCTCCACAGAGAGGCACTTAACACTATTTATACTCTTAATTAGTCACATTTGCCGAGTAAACACAAGTACCCAAGAGGGCAGACTAGTAGATATTATCAGCAGAATCTTTCCAAGAGCACTTAAGCTTGGCACAAGTCTGATAAATCAACTGCAAACAACCGGGGATTTTAAGTTCTCTATTGACTTTACAAGAGAACATTACAAGGGTGGAATTTCGCTAGGCCCAACTTGGGCCAGAACATGGATCAAAATAAGCCAATTAGGGAATAGAAATATCTTAATCAAAGATGAGTTTTAACTAAGATAAGGAAAATATCTCTATCACACACAGATCCTAACATGGCACTTTTCGTATTTTATCTTCTGTGACTCTGACATCACAAATCTCAGAGAGAAATACGCACACGCGTGCTCGCACACACACATAGCCTGTTTGAGAAGCTCCCGCCACATGTGCAATGAATAGAGCCCAGTCAAAGTGCGGTGAGAGGATGCAATAGAATCCCATGGAACCGAAGACTTTCTGCAACTGCTGTGCCCTGACTTGGGGGTGTGTGTGAGAGAGACAGGGACAGACAGACAGGCCCCGATTTCCAGAACTAGTTTCTGCAGACTTGGTTGCTCTTCACAGAAGGCCTGTCATGAGGCTTGCAGTCAGCGATGCTCACTCCCAGGCCCCACATCGTGGAAGAGTGGCAGGAAGCAAAGAGAAAGGTGCCATGAACGGTTGACACAGGCAGCAGCAGGATATAGAAAGATGCACCTCTGCAGTGACAACCAAGCACCCTCAAGAGCAGGCAGCCCTTGTTTTCTATACCTTCTGGGCTACAGTACATACCCCTGCCTCCTCAGCACGTGCAATTAAAAAAAACCACACAAAACGGGGCTCCAGTACTGTTGCCAGGACTGTTTTGACACTGGTTAAGCTTGACCGTGGCTCCAGACCAATGTCTTTTCCACCACAGATCCAGGACCAGGAGAGTGTGTGTGGGGGTGGGTATTGGTGAACATTTTCCCCCTCAAAAAGCCAAGGCTTGGGTCTATCTCTTGTTAGCTAAACCTGGATTGTTTGCTGACTCCCAAACCAAACACATGGAGGTAAGAGGGACTGGGATATGCTACTTGGCTCAGACCAGAAGGTCTCATACCCTGTGGGTCTCAGAGACCCCCTTTGACCCTTGAAAGTTATTCAAGGACCCACAGAGTTTTTGTTTATGCCTATCAGCTTTTAGCATATTTGAAGATAAAATGGAGAACATTTTAATACATATTTGTTAGTTCGTTTAAAAATGCTGGTGATAAACCCTTTCTATAAATAACATGATTTTGTTAACAATACTTCATTTTCTAAAAGCAAAAATAGTGCAAAGAGTGGCATTGGTTTTCATATTTCTGCAGATCTCTTTAACATCTGGCTTGGTGCAAGTCAGCTGGATTTTTCATTATCTGTGTCTGGATTTGGTCTGTTGAGGAGCTATTTATTAGTTTGGTTGAAGTACATGTAATAGGAACATCCAGTCTCATAGAGTTATGTAGTTGTAAAAGGGAGAGTTTTAGTAGTTTCTTCAGATAATTGTGGATGATTTTCTTTCCACACTAAAACTTAAGTGTTAGTTTTCGAAGGCAACTTGCAACGTGGAATCTGGAGCCATATGAATGAATTCTTGATACTTTGATACATTGGCATCCATTGGTGTGTTTTCGACTCTATTTTAAAATTTTAGTTGTATAAATTTATGGAATACAGGTGTAATTTTGTTAGCGTGAATAGATTGCATAATGGCGAAGTCAGGGCTTTTACAATATTCATCACCTGCATAATGCACATTATATCCATTAAGTAATTTCTCATCATCTACATGCCCCCCCGCCCCCGTTCTTCCACTATGAATGGATCTTTTTTCATATGCAGGATTTTGTGACTGTGTAACTAAATGTATTTTAATAGAAGATTTATAATTTTTTTTTTTTAATCAACAGTAGACCTTTTCAGCCAGTGAAGTTTTAAGCAGAAGCCTAATCTATGAAATGGACCAAAGCACCGCTGAGTGGTTGAAGGGAAAGACAGTCTGTGGAGTTGGGTACCCTCAGGTCCTTCCAATCCTTGGGCAGCCCCTGAGGTACTTGGATGAACTACTGGGGTTCCCAGGTACCTATAGGTTTGAAATCCCTCTTCCAACAGCATAATCTTCAAACATCAGCTTGTGTCTTTGAGCTGTAGAGGAGCGAAGTTGTTTTACTGAAAGCCCTGTGGGGAAGTGGTTTGCTTTGTTTTCCTGTATGCTAATCTGGTCATCTTTTCAGATATTTTTCCCTAACCCTAACCCTAACACCTGACTTGAGGTGTGATGGATGTAAGTCATAGCATTGCAGAAAATCATTCCTGGATGAGAGACAGTGTGCAGTGTGATGGGAAGGAAGGCACTTGGACAGAAGAAGGAAGCCCTGGGTCTTGGTCTGGTCCTCTCACAACTCGCTGTGTGATTCTTAGGGAAGCCACTCTCTCTGTCTGGGCCTCAGTTGTCTGGTGTCATATCATTCTCGGGATAAGAGGTGGCTCTTAACCTTTGGTTGGTCACAGACCTATGTGAGAATTTGAAAATACTCAAAATGAATATGTATGGGTAAGTTCAGTTTTGGACAACATTTCAGAGTTTTTGTGTACTGCCTAGAAATGGGAAGAGAGGGATTTCTCGTGTTAAAAATTCTAGCATTGGGTTAATTTTAAGGTTTCCTTTCTTTGTAAAATAGCACGCAAATGTGGAATTATTGAAAAATAAATTGCATTTGTGGTTCCAGATAATTAAGACTTAGTAATTTAGATGTAGTAATTTGGTCATTTCAGTGTCATTTTAATCGATGATTATTAATAAGCTGTATGTGGTTTGCTGATAAATATTAAGGTTTTCTGGGAGGTGAAGTACCCACAGGTCTATCGTGAAAAATTGTGAGCTCTTAAAAGTGGCAGCTCTAATTCTGTCACTGACAAAGTAGCAAATCAAAAACATTTGTTGTCTATTCTTTGCTTCTGGCTAGAGGCTCATCAATTCAATTATTTACCTACATTAAGAAATAGGAAATCAAATTATAAGAATAATGTATATAGATAGGTATGATAATTTGTAAGCATACACAGACCTCTTTTTTCTAAATATGTATTTTATATTTTTACTGAAAAAATAATTTTACTGTTTTGTGACTTTTTTCCCAGATACTTTGAGAAAAGTCATACAGAAGAAATTTCAACTCTCAACTAATTTTGACAAGGTAATTTTTCATTGATGTACTTGTTATTAAAAATACAAAGTGTGAGAAAATTTTGGCTAAATTGAAGGTAAAACTTTAAACAACTGGCTATTTAATACATAATTTTAGAAACTTTTTGACTAAGAACTTCTATGGAATATTGAACCACCTTATAGATCCTATTTGAACTACAGCAGAAATTTCAAAAGTTGCATTTGAAGAAAACCTTTCAAGCTGTATGTTACTTAAAAACTAAAATTTGTTAAAAAATAAATATTATGCTACTTCCTTAGCCAAGGGAGGAGAATCCCTAACTTAGTAGAATTGTTTGAAAATCCCTAGAAACAGTGATTGTGCACTTTGTTTTAAAAGGTAGTTCATGGCTGGGCATGGTGGTTCACATCTATAATCCCAGCACTTTGGAAGGCCAGGGCTGGAGGATTACTTGATCCCAAGAGTTCAAGACCAGCTTGGGCAACATAGCAAGACTTCTTCTCTACAAAAAAAAAAAAAATCTAAAAATTAGCCAAGCATGGAGGCATGCACCTGTAATCCCAGCTACTTGGGAGGCTGAGGCAGAGGTTGAGGCCTGAGCCCAGAAATTAGAAGCTGCAGTGAGCCATAATAATGCCACCACACTCCATTCTGGATGGCAGAATGAGACCTTAACTAAAAAAAAAAAAGTAGGCTGGGCTCGATGGCTCAACCTGTAATCCTAGCACTTTGGAGGCCGAGGTGAGTGGATTACCTGAGCCCGCAGGTTCGAGACCAGCCTGGGCAACTCTCTACAATAAAATTTAAAAATAGCTGGGCGTGGTAGAACACATCTGTAGTTTTGGCTACTTGGAAGGCTGAGGCAGAAAGATCACTGAAGTCCAGCAGGTCAACGCTGGGGTGGCCGTGAGCATGCATGCCACTGTACTCTAGCCTGGGCGAACGTATGAGACTCCAACTCAAATAAATAAACAAACAAACAAATAAATGCATAATGTAGTTTGTTTAAAAAGTAGCTTCCCTTGGAAGGGCATGGTGGCTCACACCTGTATTTCCAGCACTTTGGGAGGCCAAGATGGGAGGATCACTTGAGCCCAGGAGTTCAAGACCAGCTTGGGCAACATAGAAAGACCGTGTCTTGTTATTATAATAATAAAATAATAATAATAATAAAAATAATAAAGTCGTTTTCTATTTGAACAAGGTTTATTGAACTCCTGCTTTGTGTGAGTACTTGGCTAGACTTGAAGAAAGGTGGAGATGAGGTCTCAAAAGGCTAGAAGCCAGATGGCAGGGACAGTACCTAGCTAATGTTTTAACAAGGACACTCAGAAGGCTGGAGCGGGTAGGGAGATATTCTGCTTGCAGTCTGGAAACCCCTTGTGCAAAGAAGTCGAGATATGAAAGAAGCAAGCCCCCGCTTTGAGGGAAGGGAAAGAAGGTGGGTTGGGGCCTGATCACGCAAGGGCCTTGAATACCTCGCGAAGGTGGGTGGATAGTATTTTCAGGAAAACATCAGAGCACCTTGCGTTTCTCTGCTTACCACCCAAGGTGCTGTCAAGTCGCCCCCCCACCCCCCATTTGCTTCTATGACTGATCACCTAAACAGAAGAAAGTTGATTCTGGTTTGTTATGAGTGTAGGTTGCCCGTGAAACAAACAGACTAAAGATTGTTGCATCAAACGTAGGATAATAAAAATTAGTTGAATTTGTCAGGTTCTCAGTCCTGCAGGGTAAGTGCGGCATTGCATTCTTTCCTTTCCTGGTATGAAGGTAGTTTTCAAGATAGTAATAAGCAGATGTACAGGTGGACATTTCTAACTAGCCAGCACAACAGATCAGAATGCTAGTGTTTCCAGTATAGGAGGAATGGCAGGTAACTCTCACCCAGTGAATGGTTAACTCAGATACTGTAGTTACAGATGGCCTCATCATATTCTTAATTCACACTAAAAGGATACTCAAGAGAAAAAAGGACACAGAAACCAAAGAGGAGAGCCTAATCTAAAGGCCATTTACATTCAGCAACGGGGAAGGCCATTTGGAAGATGATGGGCGAGCTATTCCCTGGTGCCCACAGCTTTCCCTGGTACATTTTCATTCGTCAGTGCCACTGGCTTCACTGATGTCTCTAAATGTGACTGCCCTGTCAATCTGCATCCCTGGGCAGAATAAAATGACTATTTTATTTATATTTGTATTCAATGAGCAGTTGGGCCTGGATGCCCACTACTTCTGCCAAGAAATGGATGGGAGTAAGGGACAGTGCTTCGGTTGGGTCCAGGCTTGGAAGATGAGGTCCTGAGACCCCGAAGTGATCAAGGAGCCTGACAAAATCTGAGCTGGAGTTGGGCTGTCCCTGCCCCTGGCAGGGTCTTAGGTGGACAACAACTCCTTCATGCTTGGCTTTGCGTTAGGTTTGGAGCTCCCATAACCTTGGTTTATACAACTGGCTCCTGGTTTCCTCTCTTGCCTTTGCAAATAGAAAAAACCATCGAGGTGAGCGTGCAGTGGAGAGAGGCTGCAGACCCGAGCCTGCATGAATGAACTGAATCCTACACTATTTGTGGCACTGGACCATGTTTTCTGTTTTTATCTGTGGAAAAGGAATTTGTTAAGCACAGACACCACAGAAATCAGAGCACCTCTGGAGGAGCACTTTCTGATTGGAATTAGTCTGATAGACACTGGGTGTGTTAGGTCGGATTCCCCCTGAAGCAGACCCTGAGCCAGGGACTCCGGGGCAAGTCGTTTATTTGGGAGACGCTGGGAATGCAGATTTCTAGTCTTACCCAAATCTCCTGGCTCGTGCTCTAGGAAAGGAGACCAGAAGACAGTGTTTTTAACACTCACTGGGAGGTGCTTATGGTTGGTGAGTTTGGGAGCTTGTGCCCCATATGGTAACAAGCCCGTGGGGTACTCACTTAAGAAGAGAGGCTGGGGTCATTCAAGATGCCCATATGACCCCAGAGGCAGGAGTATCTGAACTGCCTCCCACTTCTCAGCATTTTGGATGCCTCATTTAAAAGTGATTTGAGGCCGGGCTCTGATTTGAGGCCGGGCTCGGTGGCTCAGCCTGTAATCCCAGCGCTTTGGGAGGCCGGGGTGAGTGGGATTGCCTGAGCCCGCAGGTTTGAGACCTGCCCGGGCAACTTGGCGAGACCTCATCTCTACAATAAATCAAAAATTAGCCGGACTTGGTAGCGCGTGCCTGTAGTTCCAGCTACTTGGAAGCCTGAGGCAGAAGGATCGCCTGAGCCCAGCAGGTCGAGGCTGCAGTGGCTGGGAGCGTGCCACTATACTTCAGTCTGGGCGACAAAGTGAGACGCCAACCCCCCAAAAAAAAAGTGATTTGCTATCGTTCCAGCTACTTGGAAGGCTGAGGCAAAAGGATCACCTAAGCCAAGCTGTAGAGACTGTGGTGGCCTGGGTGACAGAGTGAGACTCCAAAAAAAAAAGTGATTGGTACCATAAACATTGTTCTGTCAGATCTGCTAAGGCAATAATTTCCAAACTGATGGATTTCCTGGCCCAGAAAATTTCAAAAAAGCAAAAAAGTAAATGGCATAGAGCCACATAATTTTATTTTGCCACATAAAATCATTTAAAACCAACCATAAGAACAATAACAAAGTTGGCCCCCCTTCATACACATATTACCCCCAAAAACTAGTCTGATAAATCGAGCAAATTTACCTTTCTAGAAAACTTATTGTACCCGCTTTATTTTTCTAGCTTCTCTGAGGATTAGTCGACCCTCATCACTGACTGGCTTCCGTCTCTAGACTACTGGCTAGGAATTATTGGTCTAGGGTGGTGCCTACCTTCCCTCTGTTCACCAGCTGATCTGATTCTAAATGGGTGACTGTTTCGGGCCATGTCCCCTGCTGAGTACTTGGGAGAAAGGGTCACCAGGGAGCCAGCTACTCTAAGCAGGTCAAAGGGCAAGTGTAGGGCTCCACATGGCTATATGAAAGAGGATGTACAGCAAAACCAGACTTCCTGGGGGAGGCGACACCTACACTTAGACTTGAGTTTCATCTGAGGAAGAGTGACGGGAATAATGTTCTGGCCAAGGAGGCAGCATGGGGGAGCCCAGAGTGAGGAAGTAGGGAGAGAGCCCATGGTGCTGTCTGGGAACCAGAATGGTCAAGAACAGGCAAGAAGAATGGAGACCTGAAGCCAAGTTTAGGAAGCATAGGCTTACATTGAGAAGTTTGGATTTAAAGTAGTGAGAATCCACTGAACGCTTTAAGCAAGGGAATGACACCATCAGACGTTCATTTCAAAAGATTGGCAGTAGTGGGAAACTGTGGGGGTGGGATTGGCAATAGTGGGAATCTGCCAGGGGACGGGGGCACACCTCATCGACAAGGGTACCTGCATAACGAACGTTTGTATACCTAACCCTGAATTGTACCCCACATCTTTAAAATAAAAAAATAAATAAAAGATGTTCATTTCAGAAAAGGATGCTTTTGGTCATGCATGGTGGCTCACGCTTGTGATCCCAGGGTTTTAGGTAACTGAGGTGGGAGGATTGCTTTGGCCCAGGAGTTTGAGACCAGCCATGGCAACATAGTGAGACCCTCATGTCTACAAAAGATTTGAAACAAACTAGCTGGGCAGGGTGGCATATGTGCCTGTAGTCCCAGCTACTTGGGAGGCTGAGGCAGGAGGATCGCTTGAGCCCAGGAGTTTAAGACTGCAGTGAACTATGATCATACCAGTGCACTCCAGCCTGAGTGACAGAATGAGAATTTGAAAAAAAAGAACAAGAGAAAGAGAGATAGAGGGAGGAAGAGACGAGGAAGGGAGGGAGGGAGGGAGGGAAAAAAGTTCTTTGGAAAGTGTTTGCTTTGGCTCTGGGGTTCTCAGTGTCTGTTTCTTTATTTAATGGAGATCACATAGTGTGTTAAGCACTTGTAATTTTCCCCTCTAATTTTCCTTTCCAGATCTTGCTAACATATTGACTAAGAAGCAGCTTTCTAGAAATTCAAATGTAAATTTCAAGTGTAAATTCCAGAGCCTGAAGCTATTTAAACCACTGTTTCTCTAATTCACACTCAACTTTTATATTCCTTCCTTGTGTCACTCCTTCCATGGCTCACTTTTCTCTGTGTCGATATTAACATTCTCTGTTGTGGTTAATCACTCATGTAACTTTTTCTGTCTGTTTCCTTGATGCATGCTGCCTCTGCAAACACAAACTCCTCACCTGCGTTGACTTCTGCAGCCAGAAAATGTACTCTTGTTTCTGAAGGTAAAGTCTTTGCCGTCTCAAGTAGCTCTTAGAAAGTCTTCCTGTTCTTCACTGGGATGGTTTTTAAATTAGAATTCGTTTTATTTTTGTTTCTACCATAACGTTAACCTTCTCTTTTAAGCCATACAACTCTGTACATATAAACCTTCAATATAATCTACAAAGCACTCGAAGATCTTGGTGTGTCACAAAACAATTTAGATACCAACAGGTCTAAGTCTATCTAGCGCAGAAGAGAGCTCTTGAAATGATTTATCTTCCTAATGCTGCCTGATAGCAACATTAGGAAGGTTATGTAAAATATAAAATTTGCATTTAAAACTAAAATTAATGCATTTAAAGCATTTCAAGGCCGGGCTCAGTGGCTTAGCCTGTAATCCCGCGCTTTGGGAGGCCGAGGTGAGTGAATTGCCTGAGCCTGAGGGTTCAAGACCCGCCTGGGCAACTTGGCGAGACCTCATCTCTACAATAAAAATTAAAAAAAAAAAACTAGCCGGGCGTGGTAGCACGCGCCTGTAGTTCCAGCTACTTGGAAGGCTGAGGCAGAAGGATCGCCGGAGCCCAGCAGGTTGAGGCTGCGGTGACCAGGAGCGGCCACTGCACTCCAGTCTGAGCGACAGAGTAAGACTCCAACTCAAAAAATAAATAAATAAATAAATAAATAAAGCATTTCAATATACCGTGTCTCCTGGTTTGGGTTCAGTATCTCTTGGGATTCAGAAATAATTTAGAATTCCTTAAAAATAGTAAGTAATTTAGAATATTTGCTGAAAAAGAACGGAAAAATATGTAAGTAGGAGTTGGGAATGTCTGATTGGTTCCTTAATTATCCAGTGATATTGGTCCTAAAGGAAGGGTTCAAGAGTCAGCTAGTAATGACTCTTGATGGACATGGAGGAAGGGAGATTAACTTAAGCCTGAGCGTATACTTAAATGCAGCAAAATCCAACCACTTTTCTTTTTGCCATTTTTAACCTTAAGCCATGTGCAATAACTACTACTCATTGAATATCTACTGTGGGTTGGACACTTGGTTAGTTGTTTTCTCATTCGATCATTTTATGGTCTCTCCTCACAATATGCTTATAAGGTTAATGCTAATGTGACGTGGTCCAGTTTAGAGAACCAGAAACTCTCTACTGGGATGTAGGGCAAGTTTCTTCCAAGACATCACATTTGCTCCCAGGAACAAGACTTGTGTTTTCTTTTCCTTTGCTCAGCTTTGCTTCAGCATCAGCTGCTGTCTAGATTGTCCATTTAGTTGCAAACTGCCAACTTGTAATTTTCTGCCATTCTTTAGAAATTTGAGCAACTGCATGCATGGATTGGAACGAGATCAAGTTTCATCATCCAGTTGCGTTCATTTCCATTTATCTTGGAATGAAGCCAGCAGTGATTATGAAAATCTATTTAGGGCATACGATTGTAACTAGAAATTGTGCTGGTTCTGTTGATGAAAAGATGCCAAACTCTGTAAAATATTTTAGGATGGTTTCTTTTGTCCAAACTTGAGGAACTAGACTCATGGCATAGATTCCCAGGAGGTCCTGAGAGCATGTGCCCATTATAGTTGAATAGTAGCCTGGTTATATATAATCACAGAGGACAGAACTTATAAAAAGCCATAAGCAATACTTGTGAGATTTACACCTGGTTCAGTCTAGGGAGGAGGGACATTTTCCTGCAAGGGCCTGCAGACTATAGGTGGATTCAAAGGTTTCCCGACTGCCAACAAGTTAGTGTTGTTAGCTAAGGAAACTTGAAAGCAGCAGGGAAATGGGCAGTTTAAGGAAGATAAGGGAGCAGAATTGTTTTATATGTAGATGAAGTTTTAGGGAGGGTGGTAGTGGTACACTTCCAACAGAGCAGATAGCGTTACAGGGTCATAAAATACAGTGAGTCCCCTACATACTAGCCTTCAAGTTATGAACTTTCCAAGATACAGTCATGATACCCTGTATGCCAGCTGTTGTACTGTTCTGTGTTACTGTACTTTTCAAGGTTTGTACTGTAAGATTAAAAAGTTTTCTTTGTTTTTTGTGTTTTTTTAAAAAATGTATTATCTGTGTGAAAAGCACTAAAAACCTGTTACAGTACAGTACTATATAGCCAATTGTGTTCGTTGGGAACCTAGGCTACCTTTGTTGGACTTACAAACAAATTGGACTTAAGGAATACATTCTCAGAACAAAACTCGTTCATGTGTGGGGGACTTGCTGTACTTTGACTTTTCCTTACTTATCTGCCAGTTGGGTTGGAGAGTAAATCACGTTAAAAGTTAGGAATTTGGTAATGAAAATGAAAGACAGTTGAGTTGTCAGTTCCTGGGAACTTAGAAACTGTCTGACACATAGGCTACTGGGCCCAGTCTGGGGGCATGCCTCCTGGGCAGATGTGAGAGGTGCCTTAAGTATCTTTGCTTGTTACATTGCTGGGCACATTATCGCTAATAATGCATTATCCCTAATTTTCATGTTGACCTGACCAGGTACATATTGTGATTCCCAGTGTATCATGGAGAAACTCAGTGAGTGGCCTGTGTTTAACATGCCTGACTCAGAGAGTCTGAGACTTTTTTCTGCATTTAGATACATTCACGATTCTTTTGTAAATAACTGTTTGCCATTTGATCCAAACTGCTCTGACTCTTTAATAACTTCTATGTGTCCTATCTTTCTGGTATAAAGCAACCTCTGTGTAGATTAATCATTATGCAAGTTCTCCTGCCAAGATTTATGAAACCATTTAAAACAAACAAAACACACTTCATGATGTAGCGTATTTCTGCTGCAATATCTGCTGCTTTCAAAGCTTTCAACCCTTGGCGTTGAAATTAAACCATTTATAGCTTGATTCTGTATTTGGACATTTTCCTGGGAGTTGAAAGGAAGATAGCAACCACTTAATCCTGTTCTGTAATAATTCAATTCTCTACTTCCTCTGTTTCAAGAAGGAGCTTCACAATGGAATATATATATGTATATATGTAGATATAGATATAGATATACCAGGTGCCAAAAATATATATATACATTTTTAGAGATGTTATTTATGTATTACTTTAGCTCACTGTAATCCGAAGTGTCAGACACTGATGGAAAGGACTTTGAGCACCTGTTGCAATTGCAGAAGTCAGACGTGATTAGTATTCATCTTTTGCTATCGGTATATACTGAATATTATAATTTTAATACAATTATTCCTTTCTTAAAGTGTGTACACATTTTTTGGCACCCTGTATATATAATGTGTATGCATATATGCATACACATTAAGAGTCAACTCACGATGGCTAACAATGTTTTAAAAAATGAACCATGTACACTGTGGAATGTTCTACTTATTATTTTGTGTTACAGTATGTGATGTTTCTTTTGTTTGGATTGCAGGTTATCTACTATGAATTGGGGATTATCGTGTGCGCTCTCCTGGGAGTGCTCTTTATTATTCTGATGCCTCTGGTGGGGTATTTCTTTTGTGTGTGTCGTTGCTGTAACAAATGTGGTGGAGAACTGCACCAGCGACAGAAGGAAAGTGGGCCCTTCCTGAGGAAATGCTTTGCAATCTCCCTCTTGGTGATTTGTGTAATTATAAGGCAAGTAGAATCTTGGACAACAGCTGATTGTGTTTTAAAGGGTGATGAGGGATGCCTCATGTTTTAACTGTTAAACCAGGAGTTTAAATGTAAACAAAACAACAGCAACAATAAAACCCCACAAAACAGGAAAGGGAGAACACAAAGTGCTTGTCCGGGTGATTTAAAAAGATGCCACTATTATCAGACATTATTACCATTGTAGTGAAGCTGCCCTGACTTCACTGACAAGCCAGCCCTTTGGTATTTTTAATTCTTGAAGATATCCTTCCATATCTTGGACTGCATAAAGCAATTACCTCCCAGGACAGCAGCCTTCCCCTTTTTAATAGCTGTTTAGAGATGGGCAGCATGCAAAAAGGCAGAACCTGTATTTGCTAGTTGTTTTGCTAGTTGAGTCCAAAGGAATCTTGATGGGTGGGTACAGTTCCTGAATTTGGAAAATTGAAAATGTTGTAGAATGCAATTAACTTTCTAATAATAAACCCAGTGTAGTTATATTTGCTGTTAATCTGTTACCCTCTCTTGAAGTCTGGAATGTACTTCATAATTTAGTATATTTCTGCTGCAGCGCGTACTACTTTCAAAAGTTTTCCAATTTACTGACAAATTAGGAATCATTGCTTTTAAGGTGATGATATTTTGCTGAATCCAAACTGAATTCCTCAACTGAGGAATGCGCATTATGACCCTGGTCCCCCTGTGGTGATACTTGGTCCATGTTCCACATTTCCTCATTCGTTTTGCCAGTGTTTCACACAGCCACAGAAATGAAGTGCTTACTGCATGAAGGCTTGTAGGCCTCCTGGAGATACAGGGCCCTGTCGGCGTTCACCTTGTTTCTACACACACCACGTTTTCTTGGAAGCCGGAAGAGTCTTTCAAGTTAAGTCAGTGATATTCAGGAATTTTCAGGAAACAGTAAGGCCTATAAGTTGAAGTTTTAGGTACAAACCCAAGAAGAAAAACCTTTAAATGTGGCCGTCAGCAGGGTTCTGGTAAGGTATATGGCTTGAGTGACTTTTCAGTTCTGGACATGTTTATTCAAAACAGTCACCAGGAGAGATGAAGTGAAAAAAGCAGTTGCCGACCATGTGCAGAGCACAGTAACTGTGATAAAAAACAGAATAGGAGGGAGACACAAGCACTCGGTCATATTTGCATAGAGCAGATGTGAAAGTGTTGACAACAGTGGTTGCCTCTGGAAAGGAAACTGAGATCGTGGAGGGGAAGGAAAGGAATTCACTTCTTGTTGTAGCTGGGCTTTTTGTCTCTTTTGAATCATGTACCAGGCTCGGGTAATACCTATTGAATTAATTAATCTAAAACTAGAAAGTTAATTGCATTCTACAATTCTCAAATTTCCAAATTCAGGGACTTGTACCCATCCATCAACTTACTGGATTAATAAAACTTGAGCAGCACCAAAGAAATAATCTCCACATTAGACAAAAGCTAATGCATTGCCACTTGTTCCAGGGCAGTGATTATTTAAACAAAGGCAAACTTTTGCTAAAAATAGTGGAGCAATAGACCTTAACAATATAAGCCGGGCTCGGTGGCTCAGCCTGTAATCCCACGCCTTTGGGAGGCTGAGGTGAGTGGATTGTCTGAGCCCGCAGGTTTGAGACCTGCCTGGGCAGGCGAGACCTCATCTCTACAATAAATCAAAAAAAAAATTAGCCGGGCGTGGTAGCGTGCACCTGTAGTTCCAGCTACTTGGAAGGCTGAGGCGGAAGAATCGCCGGAGCCCAGCAGGTCGAGGCTGGAGTGGCCACTGCACTCCAGTCTGGGTGACAGAGTGAGACTCCAGCTCAAAAAATAAATAAATAAATAAATATAAATATGAAAATAGGATCCAAATGGCTGTGTTAGCTAACTTCCTGCGATCTTGGTTGACCAGGGATTTCCTCGTGTTTTCTCTGTGAGATTGGGTTGTGAACATCTCTCTCTCAATTCCTCTCTCAATCTCTCTCTCTCTCTCTCTCTCCACGTCTATCTCTTCTGTCTCTCCCATCTCTCTTTTTTACTGTCTCTATCTCCCTCTGTGTCTCTGAAAATAATTTGAATTTGACTGTTTCTTCCCATTGGATTCTGAATGGTAGATTAGGATCAGTTCTGTGGTAATTCCAGATGTCCCTGTCTCTTTCTTCTTTGTGTTTGATGTACTCTCAGGAATGCACAGACCCCCACAGCTTGGGGGCGGTTACCTTCTCCTTAGCTAGCAGAAGAATATCAGTTACAGCTCAAAGGCCTGTTAGACCCGACAGGGATCCCTGTGCATTTCCTGTAAGCCTGAGACTCACATGCTTCATGTATCCAGAGACTTGGACAGTCCTGTTCCTCACTTTTCATATAGCCTGGAAATCAAAGATGAGGCTCAGATGGAAAAGTGTCACCTGAAAACATTGCTCATAAGGTTTACTGTGAGCTATGTTTTCTTACCTAACAAGTTCATAGTTTTTACCTGATGTCAATACAAATATTATAACCTTGGGACAACTCCTTACTGAATATAGTTATTCATTTATTCAATAAATGTTTACATGTTTAATAATGGGCTTTCCATTTTGGAGGATAAAGCATTGAGTTTCTTTTTAAAAATCAGACTCATTGGCATTGCATATAACTATGTGCTTTGTATGTTATAGCTCACTCTGAACTGATTGAATTATTTGCATTATATTTAAAATACCAAAATATAAACCAAAAAGCAACAAAGTCAAAAATAAACTTGGCTTCCATTTATGTATAAAGTGAATGCTAACATATTTTAATTTTTGAGCATTCACACCTGTCAAACCAATTTAGAAAAGATTTTTTCTCTAAATATATTTATTTAGAAAATTATTTTAAAAAAATACATTCTGTGATTCTTTAGCTTTCTATACATTCAGTTACATTTTGTTTCCCTCTCAAGTAAAACATTAATTTAAAAGTCATAATTTTAGATTTGAACATAATTAAACCAAAGTTAATCAACTGTTTGAGGTTCAGTGACAAAATTAAAACTAGCTTGATTTCACGTAGCACATTGAATTTATATATAACTTATATATAAGCCTAAATGAGAGTAGTATATGAATTTTTTTTTTTTTTTTGGTGCCTACCCTACCTTAAATTCAATCAAGACATTTAAACTTTTTTGCCTTGAGCTTTTTGGTTTACTGCAGCTATTTTGATGTCTCCCTTTTGAAATTCCTATTGGTTTGCAAGTATGTTGAGGCTGAGGTGAGTGGATTGCCTGAGCCCGCGGGTTTGAGACCCGCCTGGGCAACTTGGTGAGACCTCATCTCTACAATCAATCAAAAACTAGGCGGACGTGGTAGCCCGCGCCTGTAATTCCAGCTACTTGAAAGGCTGAGGCGGAAGGATCGCCTGAATCCAGCAGGTCGAGGCTGCGGTGGCCCGGCCACTGCACTCCAGTCTGGGCGAGAGTGAGACTCCACCTCAAAAAAAAAGAAAGAAAGAAAGAAAGAATTATATATTGTTTACAAGTAATCAAAGCTAGCCCGGAAGATTAAAGACCTGGGGAAAGTAGAGATTTTTGTATTATAGATGGATGGGAGAAGAAAGTATGCCAACAAAATCAGATTTAGATAAAAATAAGAGGGGAAACTGGGCTCGGTGGCTCAGCCTGTAATCCCGTGCTTTGGGAGGCTGAGGTGAGTGGATTGCCTGACCCCGCGGGTTCGAGATCCGCCTGGGCAACTTGGAGAGACCTCATCTCTACAATAAATCAAAAAATTAGCCGGGCGTGGTAGCGCGCGCCTGTAGTTCCGGCTACTTGGAAGGCTGAGGCGGAAGGATCGCCGGAGCTCAGCAGGTCGAGGCTGCGGTGGCCGGGAGCGGCCACTGCACTCCAGTGTGGGGGACAGAGTGAGACTCCAACTCAAAA
>CAUYQG010232824.1:0-14555 GCA_963574415.1 Tarsius wallacei | reverse complement strand
TCTATTTCTAGTTTGTCGTGGACATAAATCATAAAAGGGTGTTAAATTTTATTAAATGGTATGTCTACATCTATTAAGAAAATTGTATGTGTTTTACTCAGATGAAGTTAAATCACACTTGCATCTCTGGGATATATCCCATTTGGTCGAAGTATTCAATTATTTTTATATATATTGCTGACCTCTGTTTGCTAGTATTTCATTTAGATTTTTTTTGCATCTAGATTCATAATTTTTTTTTTCTTTTAATGTCTTTGTCTTTTATTACCTGGTAATACTGGACTCAATCATTTGAGAAGTATCCCTTTCTATTTTTTGGAATTGCTGTGAATTCTTCAAGTATCTAAAGTAATTCACTGGTAAAGACATTTTATCATAGATTTTTCTTCATGAGAAAATTTTTTTATTACTAATTTAATCTTTACACTTGTTTTAGGTCTATTTAATATTTTTGATTTTTTCTTGAGTGAACTTTAGAAGTTTGTGTCTTTTTCAAAAAAATTATTTATTTCATTTAAGGTATCTGGTGTATTTACATAGTTATTTGTGTTATTTCCTCATATGTCAAGCTGAATAGTGGCCCCCAAGTATATTCAGTTCCTAATTCCTGCAACCTGTGAATACTTCAGTTTGGATGACCTCCTCTTCACATTGTTGATTAGAGAAAGATTTGTATACTAAGGTTATAAAAATGGCTGAACAAATAATACTTGACTGAAGAAAGGAGATCAACAGCTGTTTATTAATTGGTATGAGGGGGACCCCCCCAAAAACTTGGAACCATTTTTTGGAGGGTGGGCCCCTTTTCGTACACTTGGCATCTGTTCCTTCTGATCAAACACTAAACCAAAGTGTTTTTTGGAAGTTTGAGAAGGTTGTTTCATGATTTGTGGAACAAACATCTTGAGTTGTGGCAAACAGGAGACTGGTTATTCCACCATGACAACACACATACACATACCACACTGAGTGTTCAGCAGTTTTTCACCAAAAATGGCATTACCCCTGTGTCCCACTCTCCCTATTCACCCAATCTCACCCTCAGCAACTTTTTTTCTGTTTCCTCAGATGAAAAACGTCCTCAAAGGGAAACATTTTGCCAATGTGGAAAAGGTGAAACAAAAATGACAGAAGCACTAACAGACATCAAAACTGATGAGTTCAAAAACTGTTTTGAGCAGTGCAAAAACCATCTCGATGGGTATATTGCATTATATGGAGAGTATATTGAAGGTGACTGAAGTTTAAATTTGTAAGAATAAATATGCATTTTTTGGTAAATATATTCTGGGTTTTTTTTTCCCCCTTGTATACTCACAATCTAAGGGAAGAGAATGCTATACTACACAAGGGTAGTACCCACACAAAGGTTGCACTGAAAAATAGGATAAATAAGCAGGGATTGTGAACAGCAGGTATTGTAGTAACAAGAGAAATAGTGTGACCACTGGGTTTTATGGGAGAATGTAATTGACTTGTTTAAATAGTTATGCAGGCTAGCTGGGAACTGGCAACTATATATGGTTGGCTTATAGTTATGTCCACACTTTTTTATTTCCATGTTGAGCTTCTTCTTAGACAGTCTATCTACTTTGAAACTGGAGTACTGTATATCTAAATAAAATTGAAGAATGGAATTTATTTCTTACACAAATTCTGACATCTTTTTTTGCTTAATATATCTGGAGGCTCTCTTATGAAGGACATATATGTTATATAATTATATGTTTATTATATCTTACTTATGGATTAGATGTTTTATAATTTTGGATCTTGTACTCTCTGATGTCTTTGCTGATGTGGATGTGGTGAGAACTGCACCATGAGTGAGCTGCATCTATGCCAATTGAAACATTTGCATTACTCTCTTTCCATAATGTTCCCTCTCAGCAGAGTGACTCATAATTGAAAGGAAACTCCCATCTCCTTAATTCTTCAAGAAGACAAAAATGAAGGTCAGTACCATATATCTGACTTATTTGGAGGCTGTCAAAGAACTACTTCCTGTCTTGTCTTAATCTGAGCACTGACAGCAAAAGGTTTTAGGTGGGGAGACACTGGGAGCAAAGTGTCAGTTTGAAGTAGCATGCAGACATTTGTCTTAGCTCTTCACATATCTAAGCACAGAGTAAGTGGGCAGAAATTCCCAAATATTAACTCCTGCCTGGGAAAGGAAAGACTTGGAATGAGAATCCAACATTCCAACTTTATGGGGTGCCGCTCTAGAGACTAATTTTTGTCTCACCTGTCAGATCACTGATGGAACCTGACATACTCAAGATTCCTGGGGGTCAGGGAGAACATAAAATGAGCTCAGGGCTTGCTACTGCACCAGTACACCCACACCAGCAAAGACACCAGAGAAAGCAAGATCCAAAATATAAATCTTCAAATCCCTCTGACTTGGAATTAACACACATATAAAGAGAAGACATATAAAGTGAGAAGTTTTGAGAGACATCTACAATTACAATCTCTGCCTTGGCTTACCAGAGCCATAAATCTGTTGAACCAACTGAGAATAAAAAAAAACCAATGCACTGACAAAGTGAGAATTTTAATCCATAAACTAAAAACATAAATGTGAAAGAACTAACTAAACATTTTGGAGCTAAAGAACATAATGAATGAATTTTAAAATTTATTAGAGAAGTTCAACAAAAGACTTGAGCCAACAAGAAGAAATAATCCACAAACTTGAAGACCGGTTATTTGAAAATATCCAGTAAGAGGGATAAAAATTAAAAAAAAATAAAAGAATGAAGATGACAAGGAATTTACCTGATATCATCATGTGGACTGATATATAAATTATGGTAATATTTTGTTATATATACTTTAGAAGAAGAAGATAAAAGAAATAACTGGAAAGTTATTGAAATAATTAATAGCTGAAGACTTCTCAAGTCTGGGAAAGGAAGGGGATATAAATATCCAGGAAGCTCAATACACTAAAAATTAAATGAACCCAAGGAAATCCATACCAATATATTAAAGTCAAGTTGTCAAAATCAAGATTTAAAATTTTGAAAATAATGAGAGAAAAGTACATTTTCACGTACAACAGAATCTCTAGAAGCCTACTAGCAGACTTCTAAGAAGAAACTTTGAAGGATACAAGGAAATCATATGATATATTCACACTACTGTAAGAAAAATAGCTTACAACCAAGAATACTATTTATAACAAAACTGTCCTATAAAAATGAAAGCAACAAAAAAATTTTAGGCAAAAAAAACCACTAAGAGAGTAAGTAACCACTAGACCTGCCTTACAAAAAATTTTAAAGGAAAATCTTCAAGTTAAAAATCTAAGTAAGAGGAACACAAATGCATAGAAATGCATAAAACTGCTATGCATGAAGGCGCACGCCTATAACTCTAGAACTTTGGAAGACCAAGGTGGAAAGATTGCTTGAGCCCAGGAGTTTGAGATCAGCCTGTGAAACATAGCAAGACTTCATCTCTACAAGTAATAATAATATAATAATAATAAGAAGAAGAAGAAGAAGAAGAAGAAGACAACGACGATGAAGAAGAAGAATTGGCTGGATATAGCAAGTGACATTAAGCCCAGCTACTCCGGAGGCTGAGGCAAAACTAAGTAAATAAACAAATAAGAAAAGCATAAATCATGCTGCTGAAGATAAATACACATATATTGACAAATGCACAATACTGTAATACTGTAAGTGTAATATATAAAACACTTTTAATCCTCATGTAGAAGCTAAAACAAAAGCATAAAAATCTACAACTATTAAATGTTTTATTGCATCCACGATACAGAAAGACATAAAATGTAGCATCAAAAACAAGTGTTAGGAGTGAAGTAAAGGGATAGCTTTTTAGTATGTGCTCAAACCTTTGTTTGATTAGATTAAAATATACTGTTACACCTATGAGATATTTTTTTTAACCTCGTGATAACCACAAATAAATAGCTATGGAAGATACACACAGACACACTCACACACACGGAATCAAAGCAAAGCATTTCAAAAAGTCAACAAAATCAAAGGAAAAAATCAGAGAAGGAAAAAGGAACAAAAAGCTACAAGGTAGACAGAAAAATATAATAATAATAACAAAATGGAAGTAGTAAGTCTTTACCAATGCTTATTTTAAATGTTAATGATCAAATTATCTTATCAAAGGACATATATGGATCAGCTAATGAAAAACAAGGTTTAACTATTTGATGTCTACAAAAGCCTCACTTTAGCTTTAAGAATACAAACGGGCTGAAATTAACAGGATGGAAAGATGACCCATGCAAATGGTTACCAAAAGAGGTGGTTGGACATACATATAAGATAAAATAGATTTTAAGTAAAAAACTGTTACAAGAAAACAAGAAACAAGGATATTACAGAAAAATAATTAAAAATTTCGCACAGAAAGTTACAACAGACACAGATATCAAACGACCTAAATACATAAAGTAAATATTGACAGAACTGAAGGGAAATTATGATAGAAATATAGTAATACTAAGAACTTCCCAATTTTGATAAATGGATAGAGCATTCAGGTAGATAATCATTAAAAAACAGAGAACTTCAACAACACTATAGATAAAATGTCCCTAATAGACATAGGCAGAGCACATCTACCCAACAACAGTAAAATATACATTCTTCTGTAACAAACACAGAATAGTCTCTGGTATAATTACATATCAGGACATACAAAAGTCTTAACAAATTTACGAAGATTGAAATCTTGCCAAACATTATACTGTAATATAATAATACTAGAAATCACTAGCAGAAGAAAATATAAAAATTTCACAAATATGTGAAAATTAAACAACAGTCACTCAAAAAATCAATAGGTCAAATAAAAATTCAGAAAAGAAATTATAAAATATCTTAAGACAACTTAAAATAAAGACACATCATACCAAAATGTATGGGTTGCAGCAAAAGCAGTACTAAAAAATAAGTTTATAATGATAAACATCAACATTTAAAAAGAAGAAAGATCTCAAATGAACCTGACATTGCACATCAAGAAACTAGGAAAAGACATACTAAGCCCAAGTTTTCAGAAGGAAGGCAATAGCTATTACCATTCAAAAGAAAATATATCTGAATCAGAAAGGAAGAAGAAAGATTATCTATTAACAGGTGCATATATTATTCAAATCAATATATAGATCAAATGCAACCCCTATGAAAATTCCAATAACAGAAATAGAAAAACAAACCTAAAATTTACATGAAACCAAAAATATCTCTAACAGCCAAAGCAATCTTGAGAAATAAGAAAGATGAAGGCATCACATTTCTTGATTTCAAAATGTATCACAAAGCTACAGTAATTATTATTATTATTTTTTTGAGTTGGAGTCTCACTCTGTCGCCCAGACTGGAGTGCAGTGGCCGCTCCCGGCCACCGCAGCCTCAACCTGCTGGGCTCCGGAGATCCTTCCGCCTCAGCCTTCCCAGTAGCTGGAACTACAGGTGCGCGCTACCACGCCCGGCTAGTTTTTTGATTTATTGTAGAGATGAGGTCTTGCTTGCCCAGGCGGGTCTCGAACCCGCGGGCTCAGGCAATCCACTCACCTCAGACTCCCAAAGGCGCGGGATTACAGGCTGAGCCACCGAGCCCGGCAAGCTACAGTAATTAAAGCACCATGGCACTAGCATAAAAACAAACATATAGACTAATGAAATAGAACAGAGAACCCTGAAATAAATTCACACATTTATAAGCAACTGATCTTCTGCAAAGGTGCCAATAATGCACAATAGAGAAAGGATAATCTCTTTCACAAAAGGTGTTGGAAAACCTGGATATTCATACCAAAAGAATGAAATTGATTTCATGTTTTTGCTGTTGTGAATAGTGAGACAATAAGCATGTGTGTGCAGGTGTCTTTTTGGTAGAACGATTTATGGTCCTCTGGGTATATTCCCAGCAAAAGAATTGCTGGATTTTATGGAAGGTTAATTTTTAATTCTTTTAGAAATTGCCACTCTGCTTTCTATAGACATTACATTTCCACCAAAAGCATAGAAGCGTTTTATTTTCTCTGCAGCCATTCCAGCATCTGTTGTTTTTTGAGTTGCTGATGGTTGCCATCCTTATTAGAGTTAGGCGGTATCTCATAGTTTTGATTTGCATTTCTCTGATGATTAGTGAGGCTTAGCATTTTTTTAATGTGTCTGTTGGTTGCTTGTATGTAATTCATTGAGAAGTGTCTATTCATGCACTTTGCCCATGTTTAAATGAGTTTATTTATTTATTTTTCCTTTTACTTAGTTTGAGTTCCTTGTAGATCCTGGATATTAGGCCTTTGTCAGATGCATAATTGCAAATATTTTTTTCCACTCTGTGTGTTGTCTCTTTACCTGCAAACTTCACCTGCATGCAGCCTACTTATGTAGTAAATACTCACTTGTACCCCATAACTCTAAAATAAATGCATAAAATTTGAAAAAGAATAAAATTGAAACCTTTCTTATGGCATATGCAAATATCAACTCAAAACAGATTAAATACTCAGACAGAAAATATGAAACTGTAAAACTTCTTAGAAGAAAATATCGAGTAAAACTCTCCTGACATTGGCAGGTAATCATGATTTGGATATGGCAACTAAACCATAGGCAGCAAAAACCAAAAATAGACAAGTAGAACATCATCTAATTAAATAGCTTCTGCACAGAAACAATCAACAGAGTAAAAAGGCCATCTATGAGATAGAAGTTATTTTCAAATAATTTATCTCATAAGGGGTTAATGTCCAAACTACATGAGAAACTCCTACAACTCAATACAAAGAAAAGAAAACCCAGTGATCTATGTAAGCAATGGGCAAAGGACCCGGACAGGCATTTGTTGGACAACAGGTATACGAAAAGGTGTTCAACATCGTTAATCATCAGGAAAATGCAAATCAAAACTTCAGCAAGATATCAACTGACACCTGTTAGGAGGATTATTATCAAAGAAAGCAGAGAATAACAAGTATTTGTGAGATTGTGGAAAATTGGAACACTATACACGTTGATGAGAATGTAAAATTGTGCGTCTGCTATAGAAAACAGTATGAAGGCGCCCCTAAAAATTAAAAATAGCCTTACCATATGATCCATCAATCCCACTCTTGAATATTTATTAAAAAGTATTGAAATCTGTATCTTAAAGCAATATTTATACTCCCATGGTTATTGCAGCATTGCTCATAATAGCCAAGAGGTGGAAACAATCTTATTGTCTATCAATAAATGAATAAATAAAGAAAATGTGATATATATGTGCAATGAATATCACTCATCTTTTAAAAAGAAAATCTTAGTCGGGCTCAGTGGCTCAGCCTGTAATCCTGAGCTTTGGGAGGCTGAAGTGAGTGGATTGCCTGAGCCCGCGGGTTCGAGACCCACCTGGGCAACTTGGCGAAACCTCATCTCTACAATAAATCAAAGAATTAGCCAGGTGTGGTAGCGCGTGCCTGTAGTTCCAGCTACTTGGAAGGCTGAGGCGGAAGGATAGCCGTAGCCCAGCAGGTGGAGGCTGCAGTGGCCGTGAGCGTGCCACTGCACTCCAGTCTGGGCGACAGAGTGAGACTCCAACTCAAAAATAAATAAATAAATAAATAAAAATAAAATCTTGCCATATGTGAAAATGTGAAATTACCTAGAGAACATTATGTTAAGTGAAATAAGTTGGTCACAGAACGACAAATACTGCATGATTTCACTTACATGAGGCATTTAAAATAGTCAAATTCATAGAAGTAGAAAGTAAAATGGTGGTTACCAGGATCTAGAGGAGATGGATAAATGAGGCCTTGCTCTTTATTGGGCATAAAGTTTCAGTTAATCAAGATGAAAACAGTCCAGAAATCTGCTGTACGACATTGTTTTTGTAGTAACCCTGCTGTACTAAACACTTAAAATTTTGGGAGGGGGTACAGCTTGTGTTATATGTTCTTACTACAATTTTTTAACAACATAAAATTTTAACTCTCAATACCTCAGGGTCCATTGCATATGTAATTAATTGAGATGAGGTCACACTGACTAGGTTGAGCTCTTAATTCAATATGACTAATTTCCTTGCAAAAAAAGAAGAAGAAATCCAGGGAGAAAGACACACAGAAAGGAGATGGACATTTGAGGGAGTGAAGATTGAAATAATACATCCATAAACCAAGAATCACTAAGAAAAATACCAGAAGTTGGAAGAGGCAAAGAATTATTTTCCATGTGTTTCAGAAGGAGCATGGCCACGTGGACTCCTTGATTTTGAACTTCTAGCCTCTGTTGTTCCAAGACACACTAAATATAGTATACAAATACTTTACTCCGATTTATCTTTATTCCCTTCTTCCTCCTTCGTACTATTATTGTTATGCAAATTATATCTTTATATATTATTAAACCCATTTTTAAACAAATATTGCTTATGCCACTGTATTTTTAATTAAATAAAAGAACAGATGTACAAACAAAAAATATATACTATCAGTTTATTCTATCAGTTATGCGTACCCACGTAGTTTCCCTTACTGGTGCTCTGCTCTTTATTTCCTCATGTGGATTCTAGTTACTGTGGATGCTGTGATCTTGTCAGCAGTTTGCTATTGCTTTTGGCAATGCCTTGGAAATAGAGCTTTTTTCACAGAGGTGATCAAGAAGTCAAATCAAATAGCCACAACACCTTGGGAACAGAGATTTTCCAGGTTGTTGCCAGTTAAACAAAATATTTACTGTGCTCTGGGGATGGAGCTTTTAATGGAGCTCCAAAAGAGATTAATCCTGTCATCTGGCCTCAAGGCTGCTGATTTTCATGGCTACTGTGACAAAGAGCTACAAACAGAGGGCATTGGGAATAGCCACAAGTTGAAATGGCACAGATCCTACTAACTCATTGAGATTCAGTAGCGTTTCTTAGACAACCTTCAGTTCACTTCATGGATTTTGTTAATTTCTATGTTCCGAAATGGTTTTTTTAGCTGTTTTGCCAATGTTGTTGTTTTTGTGGTAAAGTAGTTACCAAGAGTCTCACTTGGCCATTCTGGAAATTTAGTTTGACATATATGCTTAAGCTTTTATTTCAGAAAATTTAAACATCTATAAAAATGAAGTATAAGAAAGTACTAAAAAAGTGAAGTATATAAATGGTCATGTACTCGTTACTCAGCTTCAATAGTTTTGTTTTTTCTTTTTCTTTTAAATTGTGGATAGTTTTGTTTTAAATATAAATCCATGAATTTCACTTTATCCCTGATTTAATTGAAGCAAATTCCAGATATATTTATTTTCATTCATGAGTATTTCAGCATATACCTTGCAAAATAAGAACTTAAGAAAACACCAAAATAATAATATAAACACCTCTAAAATTTAACCCCACTTCCTTAATATTATGAAATATTATATCATAAGTTCATAATATAATACTATTAAATACAAAGGTATTATTTTATTTTCTAATTTCGTCTTTTAAAAAATCAAGTCAAATCAAGATTCAAGTAATATTATTATATATGTATCAAATGATTAATAATTAACTTAGGTCTTTCATTTATAAGCTTGCCTTCCAATATTGTATTGTCTATTTTACTTAATTTGTTGAAAGAGTACCATTTATTTACGTAGATATTTTTCCCAATCTGGATTTTCTTGACAGCAACTTTATTTACAATTAAATACATCTTTGTGTTCCCTGTATTTCTCATAAGCTAAGGGTTGTATTGAGGGCCTTGATCAAGTTTAGTTTCAATATTTTTAACAAAAATGCCTCTTAGGTTGTGTTGGGTACTTTTGTCAAAAAGTAGAGAAGGCTGTCTTTTTTGTGGTTTTTGAAACTATTGCTATTCATCACCTAGATTTATTAATTCACTCAAGGCTACAAGATACTATTCTAATTGTTCCATTCTTTGCTCATTTATAAGCTTGGATACATCTATCAGTAGAAACTTCCTATGAATGTGTTTCCCAAAAAGCATGTGTTGAAAACTTAATCCCCATTGTAACAGTATTGGTAGCTAGATGGGAGCTAATGAAAGATGACTAAGCCATGAGTGCTCTGCCCTCATAAATGAATTCATGCTATTATCGCTATAGTGTGTTTATTATGTTTGGAGTGGGTTTCTTATACAAGAATGAATTCGGTTCTATTTTGTCTCTCATTCTCGTTTCTTTACCCTTATGCCTTCTACCATGCAATGACAGTAAAAACGTCCTCGACAAATGTTGGCCCCTTAATCTTGGCCTTACCAGCTCCCAGAATGGTGAGAAAATCATTTTCTCTTCTTTTTAAATTACCCAGTCTCAGATATTTTATTATAGTAGCACAAATGAACAAAGACACTTCCATGTGCTAACTAGTTGACTAATTTGAGGTGTGTTTTCTAAATGCTGAAGAAATTCTGATACCTTACTATGATTGACCAGTTTCTAAAGCAATGAAGAGTTTTCCTAGTACTCAACAAATGTGACCAGTTAAGAGTTTTGTTTCTTTGATGTTTTGTGTTTGTTTTTGTTCCAGGGTACATTATAAATTATTGAATTAAATCTATTTGCTGTGTTTAAGTCAATCATTCTAACTATTTCAACTACTTTGTCATCACCCCATCAAATTGGTTCCTAAACCATTTCTATATGGTCTTGGTATCTTTAATAGCTTGCTTTCTTTGTGGTGCCTGTCATGATATCTATCATTCCTCCAAGGGTCCCTGATTTCTTTTTCTATAAATATGGCTGTTAAGGACTACAATATACATATTAGGAATGTTCATTGCAACCAGAATTGGCATTATCTACAGGTTTTTCAGAGATAGAAAATAAAAATATTTGAAATAAAATCAAGTGTGAATGTATTTTGTCAAAAAAAATGCACAAGTTAAACAGGAAAGGAAGACTTTATTCAATTCTACTAAATAGGAAAATGTAAATCTGGTCCACTGATAACTAACCCCAAGGGGGATCTATTACTAAATGGAGGATAGCAAAGAACATCACTATGCCAACCACTAGAAATAGAGTCCTCCACTTCTACACTTCCATCCACTGCATACTGGACTGGAATTTTACCAATTGCCTGAGTTTGGTAAGACCAAATTCACATGAAACAAATCATATAAAATAGATTTACAACTTACAAATAAGACAGCAAGGAGCAAAGGAAACCAAAATCCATTGTGAGTTGCTCCCTCATGGATCAAGGAAGCTGTCCAAGGCAAATGGAATCTCAAAGGCATGCTCCACTTTTACTGCAGCTGAGGGACCACAAAAAGCAGCTGACCCAGATTATATACCTCAGGGGAAACAAGACTCACTAGGCAAAGCTCTGAAGGGCGTAGTATTTCCAGGGAAGAGAAAAATAAAGCCCAGACTCTTCTGGGCAGCTTTTCCTAGCCCAAGATGTTACGGTTCTTAAGAGGGACAGGAACAAGGCCCTGGCTAATTCAGGTAGCTTCTTCCTATCTCAGAATATTGTATTCCAAGCACATTCTACCATTATTCTGGGAGCTATAGGCAAGAAAAAAATAGGAGAAAAACTGGGTCAACCTAAACTATCAAGGGACCCTCTAGCAGGAAAAGGAATTGACCACAACTCCCTTGAACAAACAACAAGAGATTTCTCAAGTGCTGTTGTGAGTTACTGGAAAAGTACTGGAGGACATTGGAGCAAAGTTGGTCAGTGTCATTAGGACATGTGAGTTTTAGCAAATTCAGGTTAGTGCTTATCAAAGTTATGCCCCTATGCCTCTGCAGATGCTGGGAGATAGGAACACTTTCTCTATTGATGATTATATTCCACAGGGATGGATCCCAGGTCTTTGATAAAGATATTCCTGAGTTGTAAAAGTGGAAAAAGACTTGGCGATTTACATCTCAAAAGGGTAGAGGAAGAATTTACAACTGCAAGTTTTCTAAAGTAAATATTTAAAGCAAAGGCATGTCAAGGCCTATGGTCAGAAACAAAACTCTAAGCTTTGCCAAACTGAGGTGAACATTAAGGTTGCTTTGGTCAACACACACAAATGCACAAACACATACACGAGTATGTGATATAATTTAAACACAGCATACTTGTAGTGTGACACACACTTAGTGACAACATGAGCACACTTAGATATGGCCCCAAGAAGGAAGTTGGTGCCTGAAGAGGGCTCATAGGGGTGGGAAGCGAGATGTCCCATCCTCTTGTGCACACAGGGTCATGCTGAGGCCATGTATGAAATGTTGTCTATACCTGCTGACCACTCTTGTAGCTATGCATAATAAGTATTTGTGTTCCCTCTTTCTTGAAGTAGTTGGCCCCCTGAGCAGGTTTAGATCAGATCGGGCATGCCTAGATCAATGCCTATAACATTTGGTTACCTTTAATTCACCTTTAATTCATTATAATACTAAATATCTCACCCCTAGTGAGAATTCACAGCCATCTCATGCAAATGTTGTATATGTATAACTGTTCTCACACTACATCTGTATACTAGAAACCCCACTCTTTTCATGCTTAACTTCACACTCCACTTTATATAAAGTGCTGTATAACCTGTGTGCCTTTAAAAATCAGGACGGTTTTTTTTCCTGTCCAGTTGCCTGCTCCTGGACCACCTTTCCTGTAAGCAAGTTCTTTATTTTTATTTTTATTTTTTTGTTGTTGTTTTTTTGTTTTGTTTTTTTAATCAGTATTTTTTATTATCATATTGTGGGGTACAGTTAAGGATTAGGTATACAAATATGCTTCTCAATAAAGCCTATGTCTTGTCTGTTGTCTCAGGTTCATTTATTTGGTCTCTTGGAAACAGTGCCTTCTCTTTTAGGGTCTTTGAGAGTCATACACAACACATGGTGAGCCAAGCAGGAGGCAGAAGAATCTCCTGTGAGAGTTGTGGTGATAGGTTTGGGAAAGGGGAAATCCACGGGGGAAAATCCCAAACTGGCCATTCACTTCTATTTGGGGTCCAATGACCAATATCCTTGATGGATCGGGCCCACCACATGAGTGCAGGGACACCTCCAAAACCCCAAAGGGTCTGAAAGATGATTACAAATGAAACTAAATGAAAATCAGATTCCCTAGGCTGTGGCAGCTACAGTTGGCTGATCACTCCTGACTGCACTCTGAGTGACCACTGAGAGTGAGCTCACAGCACAGGCAAGCGTGACAGTTGCAGGATGAGCTGCAACTGAAAAGAGATGCTAGATTAAACCATAAAAAAAGGTGCAGATGCTGAAGTCCCATTTATCAGAATAGGATGACAAAATGGAGACCTTGACTTGTGTGGCCCATTTGAAGGATTGTCAGTTGCCGCATCAGTGGGTCAGAACTATCATAAATAAGACATCTTGAGGTCTAAGATCTTGAGACCTCATGAAAATTTCTAATGAGAAATAGGAGAATTGGGTGGAGCCCATAGGAGTCCCTGTCTTCTCTGCACGGCAAATAGGCATGACCAGGATCAAAGCTGACCAGCCATGCCCACTGGGGTGGATCCATAGGACTTTTCCCAGACAGGAAGGTGACAACACACCAACATGTGGAGCTGGGAAACAGGTTCTAGCAGCAAAAGAAAAACTTAATTTCAGGCTGCCTCGTCCACCTATGGGACACAGGGCAGGGGGCAAGCTGGTCTCTATTAAAAATCATCCCACCCTTAAGCAGGGTCTTTATTTTGCCAATAATGAAGACTGGGTTACTCCCCTCCTTGCTTGGGTGATAGTGGACTGCAAGATGCCTGGCCAAATGAGGAAGATGGCTCCACATCTCCTTCATATTGACAAACTATGGTAGAACTGCAGGATATCCTCCAAGAGGTAGGAATGAAACATGCCATTTATGCTGAGTACTGCTGCAGCTCCAGTTATAAGCTCTTCAATACTGACATGAAAGATGCCATCTTCCAGTTGGCACATCCAAACTATGGTATGGTGTGCTGGTGTCTATCCTGATACCTCTGGTAGGGCAGCCAGCATTTTTGGCAGCCCAGGCAACTGCTGACACAGGGAAAACAGAAAATCCACAAGCTTGGAGTTCATGCCATTGGGGAAAATGATAAGTGACCTAATAGGTAAGAGACAGTTAAGGGACTCATCAAGGTAACCTGCCATCAGAAATGGCAAGACCTGATAGCAACAAGGTTGCCGGTTGAGAAAATTGACAAACAGTTCAAAACTGTTCTAGTTGGATTATGGCAAAAGCTCAAATCAGAACCGCATTTTATTAAAGAAGCTCAGGTCCAGCCTGTTGCCCATCCTGCAGAGGGGTGGCAGGCATTGACCCCCTTAGATTAGAATGAGGACCAAGGATCCAGAATCCCAGTAAGAGCAATAGTGGCCAGGGTATCCAGGGAACAGAGCTCCGAATGGAGAATTGACTATCAAATAGTCACCTAAAAACAGACTGTACAGTAATCCCCCTACATAAAACCTTCAATTTGCAAATTTTTTTTTTTTTTTTTTTTGAGTTGGAGTCTCACTCTGTCGCCCAGACTGGAGTGCAGTGGCCGCTCCCGGCCACCGCAGCCTCGACCTGCTGGGCTCCGGCGATCCTTCCGCCTCAGTCTTCCAAGTAGCTGGAACTAC
>CAUYQG010232821.1:0-21686 GCA_963574415.1 Tarsius wallacei | reverse complement strand
AGCTGTTTATTCTGTTGTCAGTCTTCATTAGGTAAAAATTGTTTCTCTACTAAGTTCAGATTCACTCTGGGAAGTTTCAGAGAGCCTATCTCTGTGTGTATGTAGGAGGAGGAAAGAGAGTGAAGAAGACGGGGAGTTTGTGAATTTGTGGACTCATTTATGAGGGTTGCCTTAACAGATGACTACGAACTGCGTGGCTTAAAACAAAAGAAATTTATTCTCTACAGCTTGAGACGCCAGAATATGAGATCAAGGTGTCAGCAGCATTGGTTCTTTCTGGAGGCTCTAGGGGGGACAACCTGTTTTTGCCACTCTACTAGTTTCTGGTGGCTGCTGGCAATGTATGGCATTCCTTGGCTTGTAGACTTATCTCTGATGTCTCTGCCTCCATTTTCATGCCATCTTTTCTCTGATTTTTCTCTCCTGTCTGTCTCATCTCCTTTTAAAGGGACACTTTTTGTTGGATTTAGGGCCTGCCCAGATAATCCAGAATGATCTCATCTTGAGATCCTTAGCCTAATTATATTTGCAAAGACCTTTTTCCCAAATAAGTTCACATTCAGAGGCTCTGGGTGAACATATCTTTGGGGGAGGGGGCACTGAACCCACTACAGTTTGTATGTATGACTTTAATTTTGGAAGAAGGCAACTAAAACAAAAAATATAAACTGAGCAGAAGTAACAGCAAAATATAAACTAAACGGAAATAAAAGCTAAAAAAAGAAAACTGGTAGTTTCCTGGGCAGTTTCAAGCTGACAGATGTAAGTGGTTTGTGGTATTCATTTCAAAATTTTGCGATATCCTGTCAGAAAATTGACCCGAGCTAGGAACATTACTAAAATGTTTACCACGTATCAATTAAAGCATATTACTCTCCCAGCATCTCTTTATGGAATTTGGTTATAGAAAACAAATATTCACAATTGTAATGTAAAGATACATAATTTCTTGAGAGGAAAAGGCATGAGTAAGCAATGTAACAGAGTTTTGAGGTGCCACCTACTAAATTTAGATTCTGTTTCCAGTAAGGTGGTGAGCTAAATACATGTATAGATTCTCTTGTTTAAAACAACTAAAAAAAATCTGACAAAAATCTTAAGAGAACCCATGAACTGTCAAGAAAGTAAGGAATTCTCAAATTGGGGACTGAGTGAAGACAAAGAACTGTAGGGAAGTTGAGAGAGCATGGTATACAACCATTTGTAAAATGAGAGACACGAGGGGATTGGCCTTTGGATTTCATGAGCTCAAAGGGCACCAGAGACCGAACCCAGAATCTGCCCAAGTTGAGGAGTCTAATAGGTCTTCCTCCCCAAAAGTTGGCATCACAGTGGATTAAATCATCAAAGAGAAAATTAGACATAAACCCATATTAGTCTGCAACCTGTCACCTCTCCCATCTTACCCCCAGCTCCAGAAAACAGGAAAAAAAAAGTCTATTAGCTCAAACTTTAGTGCTAACTAATAGAAAGAAAAAACAACCTTCTAAAAACTAAAAACCAGGACCAGGCCTTTATGCATGTTTGCAGCCTGAATTCACACAACCTGAGAGAGCTGGAGAAACCTCTTGCTGGAGAATTAATTTAGAGTGACTCAGACTAGTAGTTTCCATAAAGTGACTCTAGACTAAGAGTTCCCATAGAAGAAGGAAATGAAAAGTCTCTCTGTAGAACCCTATCTTTAATCCAACTAAAGAAAATTTCTGCAGGTAAAATTACAAAGCATCAAACAGCTTATGGTATCAAAATAACTAAACAGCCAAGGCATGATGAGCAAGAAAAAATAAAACAGACGGATATAAACATAAACATGAAAACCATATTGGTGTAAACATAATACAGACCCACAATATTATGATTAATTCAAATCTATATAACTGAGCCTGAAACATGTGTCTGTTTAAATACTTATACATAGGTAATATATATGAAAGCAAAGAGATAGAAAAAGCAGCCGAGAGAAAGCTGATATAGCCATATTAGCAATACAGAATACATCTTTTAAGCAACACACATTACCAGAGATAAAGGGAAGTTGTTCCTCAAAGGAAAGATTCAATTCAGAAACCATAATTTTAAATTTTCATGGGCTAATAACAGCCTCAAGACATAATGAAAAACCTCTAAGGAGTAAAATTCCAAATTTATAATTATAGTAGATTTTAATATACTTCCCTCAGTAATTGGCAGAATAAGCACACAGTGTATCTTTTAAATCAGTAAGTTTAGAGAGAATTTGAATATCACAATTAACAAACTTGACCTGATAGACATATACATAGAACATGCCACTCAACAACTATAGAATAGATATTGTTTTCCTACTCACACATAACGGTTACAATAACTAATCATATATTAAACTGATAGCAACAAATTTCAAAAGAACATTATCACATAGAGACACTATACTACATATATCATAATGCAACCAAGCTCATAATCAAAACAAAATAACTAGTAAAATTCATTGTTGGATATTAGGAAACATCTATATAATCTATTAGTCAAAAATAAATCATAACAAAATTCACAATTCTCTGGTAATACTACTGGTCAAGGACATAAAAAAAGAGAGAAGACACAAGTCACCACTATCAGGAAGGAAGAAGGGAGCATAACTATAGATGCTGAAGATATTAAAAAATATAAAACTGGCTGGGAATGGTGGCTCACACCTGTAATCCCAGCACTTTGAGAGGCTAAGGTGAGAAGATTGCTTGAGTCCAGGAGTTTCAGACCAGCCTGGACAACATGGCAAGATCTCATCTTTATAAAAATTTTTAAAAATTAGCCAGGCAGCAGGGTGCGGTGGCTCAAGTCCACAATCCCAGCACTTTGGGAGGCCAAGGTGAGAGGACTGCCTGAGCCTGTGGGTTCCAGACCAGCTGAGCAACATGGCGAGACCTCATCTGTACAATAAATCAAAAATTAGCCGGGCATGGTAGCCCATGCTTGTAGTTCTGGTTACTTGAAGGCTAAGACGGAAGGATCACCTGAGCCCAGCAGGTAGACACTGCGGTGACTGTGAGTGTGCCCACACTGCCCTCCAGCCTGGGCAATGGAGTGAGACTCTAACCTCCCCCCCAAAAAAAAATTAGCCAGGTGTGGTGGCATGCATCTGTAGTCCCAGCTGCTCAGGAGGCTGAGGCAGAAGGATCATCTGAGCCCAGGAAGTCAAGGCTGTAGTGAGCTGTGATCATGCCAGTGTACTCCAGCCTGGTGACAGGATGACTCAAAATAAATAAATAAATAAATTAATTAATTAAAAGATAAAACTATAAAAATCTTTCTGCCAATAAACTTAAATATGTAGATAAATGGACTAAATCCTAGAAGAATATTAAACCTGGCATATGCCATCAAAATTCAATTACTCTCTGGGCTCGGTAACTCAGCCTGTAATCCCAGCACTTTGGGAGGCCAAGGCGAGTAGATTGCCTAGGCCGGGAGTTCAAGACCAGCCCAGGCAAATTAGTAAGACCTCGTATCTACAATAAATCAAAAATCAGCCGGCCATGGTAGTACACGACTGTAGTTCTGGCTACTTGGAAGGCTGAGGCGGAAGGATCGCCAGAGCCTAGCAGGTCAACACTGGGGTGGCAGTGAGTGTGCCACTGCACTCCAGCCTGAGCAACAGAGTGAGACTCCAACTCAAAAAAAATTTCAATTAAAAAAAAAAAACTCTGCATGAAAAGTAGCACTAAAAATGTCAAGGATAGGAAGACTTAGTAAAGATGTCAATTTTCCCCAAATTGATCTATCAATTCAGTAGACTCAATGTAATTCCAATCTTAATTTCACTGAAGTTTTTTTTTTTTAATTGACAGGTTTATTCTAAGATATCTATGGAATAAAAAGGAAGGACCTAAGTAGCCAAAGCTATCTGGAGGAAAGAAGAACTTACGCTACCTGATTTTGAAATTTATTATAGCTGGGCACGGTGGTACATACCTCTAACCTCAGCTACTTGGGAGGCAGGAGGCTTGCTTGAGCCCAGGAGTTTGAGACCAGCCTGGACAACATAGTGAAATCCCATAACACACACACACAAAAATTAACTTTTTATAAAGATATAAAATCAAGACAGTGCAGCACTAATAAAAGATTGAAAAGTTAGATTAATGGAACAGAATAGAGAGTCATTTGTTTTCTTTTCAACAAATTGTCTTGGAACAACTTGATATTCACCTGAGAAAAAATAAACCTTTAACTTCCGTCTCCCATCATATACAAAAATTAACTTGAGATAAATCAGACCTAAACTAAAAGGCTAAACCATAAAACTGTTAGTGTAAAGCATAGAGAATATCTTCATGACTTGGAAGTATATAAAGAGTCTTTAAAATGATACAAAAAGCATAACCACAAAATTAAAAAATAATAAATTAGACTTCAAATTTTTAAAAAAAACTTTTACTTGACAATAACCATTGTTAAGAAAAATGGATAGGCAAGTTGCAGACTGGGAGAAAATATTTGCAAAATATTTTACTAGGAATTAATATCTGTGATTGCTTTAGAAAAAAACCGCTAAGCAATGTTTGTCCTCTCACATCTCCACAACCACGATCATCAACACATAAAGTTTCCTCCACACACCAAGCAGGGGATACCAGCTGGGGGAACTCTAATTCAGTTCCTATATTAACTACTTGAAGATAGTGTCGGATCCCAAAGGTTGAAGGCTCAATCCCCAAGACTTCTCCCAATCCCAGATGCCAGTTGCAAGTCTGGGCCTCTGGAACTTCTGACCAAACCTCTCAGCTTCAGTTAGGATTCCCTTGGCCCCCTTCTTGGATTTGATTAATTTGCTGGAGCTTCTCACAGAATTCAGGGAAACACTTAAATTTACTGGTTTATTAAAAAAAAAGAATGTTTTACAAAGGACAGATGAAGAACTGCATAGGGTAAAGTATGGGGGAAGGGGTGCAGAGCTTCCATACCTTTCCTGGGCTCACCACCCTCTGGGAACTTTCATGTGTTCAGCTATCCAGAAACTCCCTGAATCTTGTCATTTTGGGTTTTTACGGAGGCGTCATTACATAGGCATGAGGAACAACCATATAAACACAAGACCTGTCCAGATTTTCCTTGGCCTTCTTTGCTTCAGGGTATGACAGGCTCAGTGGCTCAGCCTGTCATCCCAGCACTTTGGAAAGTGGAGGCGAGTGGATTTCCTAAGTCCACGAGTTCAAGACCAGCCTGGGCAAATTGGCGAGACCTCGTCTCTACACTAAGTCAAAAATTAGCTGAGCATGCTAGCTCACGCCTATAGTTGCGGCTACTTGGATACTGAGGCGGAAGGATCACCAGAGCCCAGCAGGTCGATGCTGGGGTGGCTATGATTGTACCACTGCACTCCAGCCTGGGCAACGGAGTGAGACTCCAACTCAAAAAAAAGAAAAAATTAAGAAGGAGAAGCAGCTTGAGGGAGAGAGGGAGACACAGGGAGAGAGAAGGAGAAAGGTGAAAGGAAAGCGGAAGGGAAGGAGGGAGAGAGAAAGGGGCTCTTAAATATACTTTCCATTTATTCACTACAGTATATGAACTTTATTTCTTCGAGTCTCAGTTTCCACATCTGCAACAGAGAAATAATGTCTACATAGGTTGTAGAGTTTAAATGAAGTCATGAATATAAAGCTGCTAGTACTTGTCACGTGGTAAGCTTTAAATATGTAATAATCAATAGCAGCCCTATTACTATCTACATACCTTGCTTTTTCTTCACAGTTTTTATCAGTTTTTTATCTGGCACTTTGTTTTAAGCTCCACAAGAGAAGGATTTTTGTTGTGTTCCCCTCTGTATCCCACAGGACTTGCAATAATGGCTGGCTCACGTAGGCCACCATAAATATGTGTTCAAAGAATGGTTGTTATGACCATGATGATCCCTACAGCACATCACTGCACTCATACTTGTTGCCCTATAAATGCTTTCTATGTGGTTTGCAGTAAATAGAACCTAAAACACTTATCATCATACTATATTGCCTCCCACATCAGCTAAATTGAATGAATAAATGAACTTCTGGCTGGAGTATATTGCCAAATTGAAATGATTAAATAACCTCCTGGTTGGGGTAACTTATTTGAAGACTCAGATCACCAAAAAACCAAGAGGGCACCTTATAAAAAGGGATTACAAATTACATTGCCTGCTTTTTCACCTGGGCTTCTATGAACAAATTCAATGAATGTCGTCCTCTAAGATGTGTATTTAAATCTTTACACTTGTATGTAATTATAAATTTCCTAAAATGATATTGTATTACTTTTACAAATGGAAACAAAACTTTTTTAATTAGTGGGGGGAAGACAACACATATAAGAACGTAGCATGGAAAAATGCATTTGTATGTCTCTTTCAAGCACATAGCTATCATGGACACTCAAGAAACAGTAGGCAAAATGAACACATTTTAAAAAGTTTTTGTATAAAGCTTTTGTACAAAACTGTATGTGTCTCAGGCCCCTGTTGGGTCTGCCAATAACTTACCAAATTAATGCCCCACTAGTAATAATTTATTTGATTATATGTATAACCCAAAACTACATAATCATGACACTTAAAAAATATATCAGGATTTAACGTATCAAAATGTGATCCTCTTTCATTTCAGTGACTCTTATCCAAGAATGCTTTTATTGCTTTAGGTATCGGATATTTGTAATTTTCTAAACTAGGTTATTGGACACAAAGGGGAAAAAATTTCTTAAAGCTTTAAATATTATGAAAGTGCATGTATATTCAATGTAAAAAGAAAAAAATTATTAGGGTATTTAAGGTAAAATCAAACCTCCCTTGCTCCAATGCTGTCATCTATCCCTAGAGGCAGCCATTGATGGTAGTTTGGCATTCATCTTTCTGGACATTATGAAAAAACAGATTTAACTTGATCCACTCCTCTTCTTTGTCAAATTTAACACTAAATAGCTATTTAAACATATAACCATTCCTGTTCTAAAATTTTTCTATTACAGAGAATTTCAAATATACACAAAAGTAGTCACAATAATATAATGACATCTCACGTACCCATCACCCAGCCCAACAGCCATCAACTCACAGCCAACACATGATCCCATCCATGTCTCATCCACTTTCCTCCATCCAACATTATTTTAAAGCAAATTCCAGACATTATATCATCCATAACATATGGATCTCTAAAAGAAATGGCTTCTTTAAACAAAACCAGATACCAATACTACATCTAAACATTGGTATTTAATATTATCAAATTTCCAGTGTTCAAGTTTCCAGTTGTCTTATAACTGTCACAAATGAACAGAGGTTTTCAGCATTTAAAAAATATCAGGAAAAAAAATCAGAATCTAAATGCACTCTCCACACTGCAATCCCAGCCTCCAGATATCTTATAATTCTCTTTTCAACAGTAAGTTCCCTTCCATCTCTTTTTTCCTTATGATTTATTTGTGGAAGAAACCAAGTTGTTCAGCACTTTGGAGTTTCCAACCATCTGGATTTTGCAGATCACATTCCTGTGGTATCTGTTAACATGTCCCTATGCTGTCTTATTTCCTTTAGATAGTTCTAAATGGTCTGATTCAAATTCAGGTTCTATTTGTTTCACAAGAGTTTTGCATAGGTAATATTTTGTTTTTTCTATTAGGATGCCCATGATATCAAATTCTTTCCTTGTATGATGTTAGCAGTCATTGATGTTTAATACTGTGATCCATTATTCTATTAGGGACTTCCAAAATGACAAAACTTATATCATTTCTTTCTCATACCTTAACTATAATCCTTTTATAAGATAAACTTCTCTTTATCTACAACTTGGTTACCCAGTTGTACAGTTTGAAAGAGAGGACAAATGCATGGTTTTGTTTCTTTAATTATTTTTTTCAAAATCATGAGTTGGTTTCATAGGATCCTCTCATTTTAGTATCATAATGAACTTATTGAGTTAAATATTTAACAATCTTTTTTTTTAGTTGGAGTCTCACTCCATCGCCCAGGCTGAAGTGCAGTGGCATACTCACTCATGGCCACCCCAGCGTCGACCTGCTGGGCTCAGGCAATCCTTCTGTGTCAGCCTTCCAAGTAGCCAGAACCACAGGCACACACTACCACACCTGGCTAATTTTTTTATTTATTGTAGAGACGAGGTTTCACCAAGTTGCCTGGGCTGGTCTCGAACCTGTGGGTTCAGGCAATCCACTCGCCTTGGCCTCCCAAAGTGCCAGGATTACAGGCAGAGCCACCAAGCTCAGCCCATTTAGTAATCTTAAATCCACTCCAGTTATTATTTGTATTAATGTTTAAATCATCCCATTTTGGACAGTGGAGGTTTTTAAAAAAAATTGATACATAGAAATGGTATATATTAAGGGTGTACAACATGATGTTTATATATATAATGTGAAATGGCCAAATAGAGGTAATTCACATATGTATTACCTCGCATAATTATCATTTTGGGGTGGTGAGAACACTTAAACTTTACTCTCTCAGAAAGTTTTAAGTATACAATATATTAAATAAACATAGTCAATATAACATACAGTGGATCTCTTGAACTTACTTTTCCAATTCAACTGAAATTTTTTAAACTTTGACCAATACCTTCCCAAGCTTCCCATCCACCAGCCTCTATTTTCTATGAACTCCACTTTTTAAAATTCCACATTGCTGTGATTTAAATGATGGTGCCCCCTCCGAAATTCATGTTGAAAATTAATCCTCATGCAAAAGTATTAAGAGGTGTGGTCTTTGGAAGGTGATTAAGTCGCAAGGGCTCTTTCCTCATGGATGGTAGTAATACCCTTACAAAAGGGCTCAAGATTAAAGGGAGAGTTCTCCTGCTCCTCCACTCCTCTATCATGTGAGGACACAGTATTTATCCCCTCTGAAGGATGCAGCAACAAGTCATCATCTTGAAACACAGAACCAGCTCTCACCAGATACCAAACTTGCCAGGGCCTTGATCTTGGACTTCCCAGCCTCCAGAACTGTGAGAAATAAATTTCTGTTGTTTGTAAATTACCCAGTCTGTGGTATTTTGTTAAAGCATCATAAAACAAACTAAGACACACAAATAAATGAGATCATACACTGTTTGCCTTTCTGTGCCTAGCTAATTTCACTTATCATAATGCCCTTTAGGTTCATCTATGTTGTCACAAATTATAGTATTTCCTTATTTTTTGAGTCTAATAAGTATTTCATTGTGTATATATACCACATTTTCTTGATCCATTTATCCATTGACAGACCCTTATGTTGATTCCATATTTTGGCTATTGTGAATAACATTGCAAATAAACATGGGGTGCAGATATTCTCTTTTAAAAATATCTCTTCAGCATACTAATTTCAAATTTACTCAATACTGGAATTACTGGATCATGTGATAGTTACATTTTTAGTTGTTTGAGGAACTACCATACTGCTTTGCATAATAGCTGTACTAACTTACATCCCCATCAACAGCGTGCAAGGATTCACTTTTCTACATATCCTCAGCAACACTTATCTTCCGTCTTTTTTATAACAGTCATTCTAACAAGTGTGAGGTGATAAGTGGGAAGTTTTTCAAGCTGCCTCCTGTGAGTCATTGTGAGATGACCCCAATATTATTTGATATCTCTTTGCCTCTTGTATGACAAGATATTTCATGTTCATCTTGTATCTGTATCCTGTTCCAGATCTTGAGTCAGATATTTCTCCTAACAGCTTTGGTTTTTTTTTTTTATTGGAAACAATATCTGGAAACCACAATCTGGGTACTAGAAGTATAACTACTCTTAAAAGAAGTCAATTTGCTCTCCTCATATGGATGCTGCAAGGAATTTTCTTCAAATTATATGCAGTTCTAAAAACACTTGATTATTTAAGAATTTATTATTTGGGTCTCTTGCTTCTTATAATTGTTTATGTATCTGTGTCCTTTCTGAGGCTAGAAATTGGAGAACCATAACCACTTCTTCATCAGTACTTAGCTCAGAGTTTGTAGCATGCTAGATACTCAGAACATATTAATTGAATTAGAAAAACCAGGTTTTTCTTAAAAGGTAGAACAAAGCTTTTTATTTTTATTTTAAAGATGTTGGGTACAATTCAGATTAGGTACATAAGTGATCATCGTAGAGGTGAAATTTGGGTGTCCCTTTGGTCCCCCACTTCACCTGAGAAAAGCCAGGCTTTAGATACTAAAAGAAATGACCAGAAATGAGCTTCAGAAATATGAGAAGAAATAGCATAATTGGAATAATTCAGTAGCCTCTGAAGATATTATTTTTATAGGGTCTACATTTGCTTGGATGCATTCACGTATGTTCATTTAAAAAGAAATTACTTTACATTACAGACATATCCTATATTTTAAAAAGAGTATTTCTAAGGCTAGGTGCAGTGGCTAAGGTAGGAGATTGCTTGAAAAGTCAGGTTTTAAAATGAAAAAGAAGAAAAAAACTGTGACTTACTTTACAGAAGAAAGAACTGGAATGTGACTGTAAATTGCCCTTGATGGTGGGGTTAGGGATAGTCTAAAAAATAAAGTCTGCCAATAAATTTTAAAAAGTAAAAAGAAAGAAAGAAACGCCAGGGTTCAAGACCAACCTGGGCAATATAGCAAGACCCTGTCTACAAAAAAAATAAATAAATTGTTTTTATAAGTTAGCCAGGCGTGGTGGTACATACCTATAGTCCTAGCTGCTCTGGCAGCTGCGGCAGGAGAATCTCTGGAACCCAGGAGTCTGAGGCTGCAGTGAACTATGAACACACATGGCATTGGAGCTTGGATGGCAAAGTAAGATGCTGTCTCTTTAAAAAAAAAAAAAAAAGGCATTTCTGGGCTGGTGGGAAGGCTGTGGGTTATAGTCAAGCTGATTAACACTGTCTCTCCCCACAAAAATGCTTGACTAGCTTAATTTAAAAAAAAAAAAAAAAAAAGGCTGGGCTGGGTGGCTCAGTGGCTCAGCGGCTCAGCCTGTAATTTCAGCACTTTGGGAGGCAAGGTGAGTGGATTGCCTGAGCCCACGAGTTCGAGACCAGCCTGGGCAGCTTGGTGAGACCTCATCTCTACAATAAAACAAAAAATAGCCGGGTCTGGTAGCGCGCATCGGTAGTTCCGGCTACTTGGAAGGCTGAGGAGGAAGGATCGCCGGAGCCCAGCAGGTCGACGCTGGCGTGGCCATGGCCATGAGTGTGCCACTGCATTCCAAACTGGGCGACAGAATGAAACTCCAACTCAAAAAAAAAAAGCACATCTCTGTCCCAATATATGCTTTAATCTCCTAATTCATATCATCCTCACAGGAGCATTCCAACCTAAAATGACTATCAAACCGGGACAAGCAAGGGCAAGGCAGGTCTGAAATAATGTCTGATGGTGTGGATATCTGTGCCCAGAACCATGGAGATCCAGTCTCTCCCTTTTGGGAAGAGACTTGGCAAGGGTGGGGTGCATGGGGAGTTGGCTGAGAGATATGAGGCATTTGACTGGTTGGGTGGAAAGTGCATGAATGAGTGTGCCTGGGAAGCTACAGATTGGCTCTGGACAGTTTGGAGCCTTTGAGTGGGAGGGGCAGGATCTGAGGAACAGGAACTTTGGGAAGACCTTGGGAGAGAGTGGAGTAAGGTGACAGAGGAGGATCTGGCCCTTGTTAGGGGGGCAGAGAAAGACCGGTGAAAGCAGTTAGCCTTTCTTCCTCTTTCTCCAATGCCTCATCTAGCTTTATGCTGAATTTTGCAAATTTCTTTGCTCTTTCTGCAGCTGCTCTTGTACTCTTTCTTCTATTTGTCTTTCAAGCCAACAGCCTTTTTCTCTAGCAGCCAAATGATTAACCATAACTTGCAATAGAGGAATGAAATTTTTGATTACTGATGGCAAAAATCCAACTCTGGCTACTAGGAAAAGACAGGTTATGTAAGAAAATTGGAAGCTATGAGAAGCTACAGGAAGCTAAGAGAACGGGCCTGGGAAATTGGCAGGATCAGCGGTAGCTCCAAGGACTAGAAAGCAGGAACTAAAGGATTGCTTTCCCAGCAGGAACAATCTGGTCAAGGATGTAGCTGCTGGGACAAACCATTTGTCAAAACCTTAGTGACCTTACTCTGCCAGGTCATGAGAGGAAAGGGCTTCTTAAGTAAGAGGTCACTGGATTTACTCTCCTATCAAGGCTATTCATGATAGGGGAGATGTGTTTGGAAATTGGCAGCACTGTCAAAAAGAAGGAGTGAATGCTAAACAGAAAAAAAAAAAAAAGTTTTTACTCGAAGACATCAACTTATTATTATTATTATTATTACAATTATTATCATCACAATTCATGATTCAAATTCTGGGGTTTCTTTCTTGAATTTTTAAAGTTAATATTCTCTGTTTTTTAAACTTTTTTTTTTAATTAAAAACTTATGCTCTGGTTTGGTTTCTTTTCCTCCTGTGGATCCTTTGTGAAATATAAGCTTCTCACCCTGGACTAAGGCCAGGAGTAAAAATTCTTTATTAAAATTAGCCAACCCTGACCTCTTCTCCCTTGCCCTTTCACAACTACTCTCCACCCTGGTGGAAGTAACCTGCCATTGAAACCAAATTTTGTTTGAACTCATGAAAAATTTCACAATCAAGCCAGGCTCGGTGGCTCAGCCTGTAATCCCGCGCCTTTGGGAGGCTGAGATGAGTGGATTGCCTGAGCCCGCGGGTTCGGGACCCGCCTGGGCAAGCAAGACCTCATCTCTACAATAAATCAAAAAAAATTAGTCGGGTGTGGTAGCGCACGCCTGTAGTTCCAGCTACTTGGAAGGCTGAGGCGGAAGAATCGCTGGAGCCCAGCAGGTCGAGGCTGCGGTGGCCGGGAGCGGCCACTGCACTCCAGTCTGGGCGACGGAGTGAGACTCCAACTCAAAAAAAAAAAAAATTCACAATCTACAAATGTAGAGATAATGGTGTAATAAAACTACTTGAGCCAGCTTCAACAATTTATCTTTATCAACACAACCTTACAAACATACACACAGTCACATACCATTATGTCTTCCTCAACTGAACGATTTTTCAGCCAACGCCAGACAGCATATGATTTTTTTCTCTACTATTTTAGCATGTATCTCTAAAATAGAAGGATTCTAAATAAAGATAACCACAATATCATAACCAAACATGACACATTTATTAAAATGTTTTCATATTAACAAATATTTAGTCAGTTGTCAAATCTCCCCAATTGTCTTATATATTTCTGGATCAAATTAGGATACAGATTGGACTACACATTTAAGTCAGATTCTTTAAAAGATTCTAATAACTGCCCAAAGTTGTATATTCTCAATTTTAAGTTTACGCATAGATTTTTCATTTCAATTTTCTTTTAAAATTTAGATTCTAATTGGCTGGTTGTCAAGGTCATCTGGACCCTGAAACTGCCTTTGGTTTGCAACTGTGAAGTGACTTAGGGTCTCTCAGCCCATATTTTCAGGGTTAAATAAGCCTATCTTGCAATTTAGTTAAGAAAAACTAGTCAGGCTTTTTATTATTATTACTACTTTTATTATTTCTTCTCAAGAAGAAGGGAAAGTAACAACTGTTCTCTAAATGTAGAGTTTATTTATGTAACATTGTTTATGATAACTTCAGATTGAAACTAACCTAAGTGCTCATCAGAAGGGGCTTATCTAAACAGACTATGGCCTATCCAATCAATAGGAAACCATGCCACACTTTAAAATAAGGAGGTCACTCTATCTGTGATAACATGGAAATGTCAAGTATCAAGATATTTTGGTAAATAAAAAATTAAGCAGTGTGAATAATGTGATCCATGTTTGCCTTAAAACTGTGTTTCTATATACACATAAAGAAATCTCAAAGAATAAACATCAACTTTTGGAGAAAGGATATAAAATTATGAAGGAATTTCACTTCCTACTTTTTATATTTTGGTATTGTTTAAATGCTTTTTACAGTAAGTGTATATTATCTTTATAATGTGAAAATAGATACTTCCATCTTGATAAGTCATGTAACCTAAGGTTAGTGTATAAATGAGCTTCCTTCCTGTAGTTTTTCTTCAATATCAAAAATAACTGGGACTGGGTTTGGTGGCTCACACCTGTAATCTCAGCAGTTTGGGAGGCTGAGGAAGGAACATTTCTGGAGGCCAGGAGTTTGAAACTAGCCTGGGCAACATAGCAAGACCTTGTCTCTATAAAAATAAAAAAATTAGCTGGGCGTGGTGGTGTGCACCTGTAGTCTTAGCTACTCAAGAACTTGAAACTAAAGGATCGCCTGAGCCAGAAGGTCAAGGCTGTAGTGAGCCATTATCACACCACTGCACTGTAGCCTGGGTGACAGAGTAATAACCAACTCAAAATAATAATAATAATAATAATGATAATTTGGAGTTGACTCTACTACAGATACACTGTTATCTTTAGTTGGAAGAATACTTGAAGATATAACTCAGTAGTTTTCCTCAAATCACAACAACAATATTGAACTGCAACAGACAGAGATCTAAGCTTTATACACACATTATCTCACTCTCCAGAATATTTCTTTGATGTCAATTTCATTGTCTACATTTTACACATAAGGAAACTGAAGCTTGGAGTGACAAAGTCACTTGCTTAACGCATGGCTAGGATTTAAACCTTAGTCCCTTTCATGCCAAGGTCTATAACCTTATTCTCTATAGCATACTGAGCTTACCCTACTAAATAAAAGCAAATTTCCGAAATTCAAGGCCATTATTCTCTCGTGCTTCTTTTTAGAGTTCCGAAGACCACCCCAGGTCTGATGACTTGTTAGGGGGCCTTATGGGACTCAGCATATAGTTGTACTCACAGCCATGACTTATTTCAGGGTACAAAACAAAATCAGTAAAAAAAGAAGGCACATGGGGCAAACTAAGAGGAAAGCCAGGCACAAGCTTCCAGAGTCCTCTCTCAATGGAATCACGTGGGCTGTGCATAATTCCCCAGACAAGATGTGACAACACATGTGAAATGCCAAGCAGGAAAGCTCACTAGTGATCCAGTACCCAGAGATTTTATTAGGGACTAGTCATGTAGGCACCCTCTGCTTGGCACATACTCAAATTCTAGATTCCCAGAAGAAAATCAAGGACTTAGCGTATATTGTTTGCACAAATAGGTTAGGCACAGTGAACCACTTTATCAGTTAATAATTGGAGCCCTCCCAAAATCTAAGTTCGCAAATGAATGCTAGCCAAAGGCTAATCTTACCTGTCAAAGAATGCAATTCAGACCCGTTATGTCGACTCTTTTCTGCACAGCTCCTAAACAATTCCAAGGAGTCAAGTACATAATGAAAACACAATTACATCAGCAGCTTCCAGTGTATTTCCATTGTGAAAAAAGTGAAACTACTCAATATTATCCTTTTTTTGTGAAATAATATTTTTCCTCCAGAGCCCTAGTGGCCACTAGGCTAGAGTTTCCCAAGTATGGCAAACCAACATGAGATAGTATTTTCTGAATGATCAGGCACTTGGCTAGGTTCTTTTGAAATTTAGCTTCCTCTGTACAAATCATCGATTTGAAAATAGATATCAAAGAGAAGACTGTAATAGTGATCAAGAAGCTTAAAATAAAATCTCTTTTTAAAAGACCTAACCGACACCACCTAACTGGTGGAAGGATTTTGTCTTTTGTCCCTTGATGGTGGTCAGACAGCACTTTGATATTCACTTTTCTTGGACAAAGACATTATTGCAGTTCTTGTCCCTGTCTTCAATTTTCACAGATTCTTCTAAGAAAGCTTAGACACAAAACATCCCACAGAAACAGATTCCCCATGATGAGAGTTCCCATTCAACTACCTGTGTAAAGGAAGCTCTTTGGTATTCTATTTCATTTTCAGTAACTGGTGGAAGGTCTTTTTTTTTTTTTTTGAGTTGGAGTCTCACTCTGTCGCCCAGACTGGAGTGCAGTGGCCACTCCCGGCCACCGCAACCTCGACCTGCTGGGCTCCGGCGATCCTTCCAGCTCAGCCTTCCAAGTAGCTGGAACTACAGGCGCGCGCTACCACACCCGGCTGATTTTTTATTTATTGTAGAGATGAGGTCTCGCAAGTTGCCCAGGCGGGTCTTGAACCCGCGGGCTCAGGCAATCCACTCATCTCAACCTCCCAAGGTGCGGGATTACAGGCTGAGCCACCAAGCCTGGCTATGGAAGGTCTTTTAAAAAGAGATTTTATTTTAAGCTTCTTGGTCACTGTTACAGTCTTCTCCTTGATATCCATTTTCAAATCGATGACTTGTACAGAGAATGCTAGGTTTTCAAAAGAACTTAGCCAAGTGCCTGATCATTCAGAAAATACTGTCTCATGTTGATTTGCCATACTTGGGAACTTTTTGCCCTGTGTTTTTTCAATAAAATGTTGAACTTTATGCAACCCGGCATCCACTCCCAAGATTTCCTGCACTGTGTCAATTTAGTATATGTTGTCTGATGAATGTCATAATACATTCTGATTCAGAGTTCAGCAACTCAAGGATTAGCTTATTGCTCAAAGCACTAGAACAACTGATCTTGTTCTTTCCTTGTTTGCAGCACACTGTCTACTGAAAATGATAAATCAAGAAGTTGAAGCCGGGCTCGGTGGCTCAGCCTGTAATCCCGCACTTTGGGAGGCTGAGGTGAGTGAATTGCCTGAGCCTGAGGGTTCAAGTCCCGCCTGGGCAACTTGGCGAGACCTCACCTTCACAATAAATCAAAAATCAGCCGGGCGTGGTAGCGCGCACCTGTAGTTCCAGCGACTTGGAAGGCTGAGGCGGAAGGATCGCCGGAGCCTAGCAGGTCGAGGCTGCGGTGGCCGGGAGCGGCCACTGCACTCCGGTTCGGGTGACAGAGTGAGACTCCAACTCAAAAAAAAAAAAGAAGTTAAAGACTGGCTGTGCTTACAAAATCTGAATAAAAAATTTGAAACACAGCTCAATTCTGGTAATTTTTAGCCATGTTTTACTTATAAAGATAAAGAGTTATATTTCCTTCCTCACATGTACACTGACCTGTTATAGTCATAATAAGTCAGATATTTGCCTATTTCGGTTTGGAAATCATTGAAGTTGCACACCGGCAAAAGTAGCCCTATAGAGTGTTATAATTCCACATACTACATATTTGCATAAAAATTCACAATATGGCCAGGCTCGGTGGCTCAGCCTGTAATCCCGCACCTTTGGGAGGCTGAGGTGAGTGAATTGCCTGAGCCCGCGGGTTCGAGACCCGCCTGGGCAACTTGCGAGACCTCATCTCTACAATAAATCAAAAAATTAGCCGGGTGTGGTAGCGCACGCCTGTAGTTCCAGCTACTTGGAAGGCTGAGGTGGAAGGATCACCGGAGCCCAGCAGGCCGAGGCTGCGGTGACCAGGAGCGGCCACTGCACTCCAGTCTGGGCGACAGAGTGAGACTCCAACTCAAAAAAAAAAAAAAAATTCACAATATGCTAGAGAGGATTTATATGCTTTTATGAATCTCCCTGACAGAAAATTTTAACAAATACATTGGGCAAGCTTCTTTTTCTCTGTTTTAAAATTTGTTTCAAATTCCTGTGGTTGGATTAGCAAATTCACTGTCAGAGATTCTTAATTACCATAAGTAGGCATGGAACTTCTACTCATGAGTAACCACGAATCAGCACATCAAAAACCTTCCATAAAAATTTAGAGGATTTTGTCTTCTCTCCCTTGATTCATATTTTGATCTGTCACCTACTGTCTTATAATATCCGTTTGTTGCTTATTGAGTAATGGTTTATATTCTGCTTTTTAAAAAATTTATTTTAAAGATGTGGGGTACAATTCAGGGTTAAGTTTACAAATGTTCATTATGCAGTTACCCTTGTAGATGAGGTATGCCCCCCACCCCAGCAGAATCTTACTACTGCCAATCCTTCCCCTGCCCCCAGCAATTTTCCACTACTGACAATACTTTTCTTATAGTATTACAGTAATTGTCCAAGATCCACTTTGAATGAGGACATATGATACTCAGTTCTTTGTTTCTGTGATAGATCACTCAGTATTATAGACTCTAAGTCCATCCAAGTTGCTGTGACGTTCATAATTTTATCCTTTTTTATGGGTGTGTAATATTCCATCATGTATATGTACCACATTTTTTTTTATCCAGTCCTCTTTCCATGGGCAGCATGGTTGGTTCCATGTCTTTGCTATTGTGAGCAATGGTGCAATAAACGTGTGTACAGAAATCTTTTTCATAGAGTGATTTGAGTAACTCTGGGTATATTCCCAGTAGGGGGATTGCAGGGTCGTATAGAAGGTCGAATTTTAGACTTTTAGGAATCACCAAAATGTTTTCCACAGAGGTTGTACTAGTTTATACTCCCACCAACAGTGTAAAAGTGTTTCCTTTACACCGTATCCTCTCCAGAATATGTTCTTTTTGAGTTATTGATGATGGCCATACTGACTGGAGTTAAGTGGTATCTCAGTGTAGTTTTAATTTGCATTTCTTTGATGACTAGTGATGCTGAGCATTTTTTCATGTATCTGTTGGATGCCCATATGTCTTCTTTTGAGAAGTATCTATTCATGTCTTTTGCTTATTTTTTAATGGGGCTGTTTGTTTTTTCCTTTCAGTGCATTTGAGTTCCTTGTAGGTCCTAGATGTTAGACCTTTGTCAGATATACAGTTGGCAAATAAATTTTTCCCAGTCTGTGGGCTGTCTCCCTGCTCTCTTGACGGTTTCTTTGGCTTTGCAGAAGCTTGTCAGTTTGATGAGGTCCAACTTGTCTATCTTATCCCTTATGGCATGGGTACTTGGGGTTTTAATCAGGAATTGGTTGCCAGTTCCAATGTCTCCTGCATTTTCTAAGATTCTTATAGTTTGGGGTTTTATGTTTAGGTCTTTGATCCATTTAGAATTGATTTTTGTGTATGGTGACAGGTAGGGGTCTTGTTTTCATCTTCTGCATGTGGTCAGCCAGTTTTCCCAGCCAGATTTACCGAATAGGTTCTCCTCTCCACAGTCGTTGGTAGTGGAGGCTTTGCTGAAGATGAATTGGTTGAGAAATTGAGGTTTTACTTCTGGAATCTCTATCCTGTTCCATTGGTCTATATTCCTGTTCTTGTACCAATACCAATACCAGGCTGTTTTTATTATTGTAGCTTTAAAATAGAGTTCAAAGTCTGGGAGTGTGATACCTCCCACTCTGGTTTTTTGTTTTTTTGTTTGTTTGTTTTTCTGAGGATTGTTTTGGTGATTGGTGGTTGTTTATGTTTCCATATGAATTCCTGTATTGTTTCCAGGTCTGAGAAGAATGCTGTTGGTGAATTAACAGGTATTACATTAAATCTGTAGATTACCTTGGGTAGGATGGACATCTTAATAATGTTGACTCTTCCAATCTATGAGCATGAACTATCTTTCCATTTGTTTTTGTCATCTTTGATTTCTTTGAGCAGTGTTTTGTAGTTTGCGTCATAAAGGTCTTTCACATTGCTGGTTAGGAAGATGCCAAGGTATTTTAATTTTTTTCTGGCTATTGTGAATGGGATTGTGCTTTTTATGTAGGTTTCTGTTTGTTTATTATTGGTGTATAGAAATGCAACTGTCTTTTGCACATTGATTTTATACCCTGAGACTTCGCCAAAATCCTTTATCAGTGCAAGGAGGTTTTTTACAGATTCTCTTGGGTTTTTGAGGTATAGAATCATGTCATCTGCAAAGAGGGATAACTTGACTTCCTCTTTTCCTATTTAGATACTCCTGATTTCCTTCTCTTGTCTGACTGCTCTAGCTAGGACTTCCAATACTAGGTTGAACAGGAGGGTTGAGAGTGGGCATCTTTGTCTTGTTCCAGATTTCAGGGGAAATGATTCCAATTTCTGTCTGTTTAGCAGTGTGTTTCCATATGAATTCATAGATGGCTATGGGTTTTTCATAGATGGCTCTTTCTATTTTGAGGTATGTTCCATCATGCCTAGATGTTCAAAGGTTTTTATCAAAAAGGGGTGGTGGATTTTATCAAAAGCTCTTTCTGTGTCTACTGGATATAATCATGTGTTTTTTGTCTTTACATCTGCTGATTTATTTAATTATGTTTATAGTCTTGTGGATGTTGAACCAACCCTGCATCCTGGGGATGAAGCCTACTTGGTCATGGTGGATGGTTTTTGAGATGTGTTGTTGGATCCTGTTTGCTAGGATCTTCTTTAGAATTTTAGAATCTATGTTCATCAAGGATATTGGCCTATAGTTGTCTTTCTTTGTTAGATCATTACCCGGTTTGGGTAGCAATGCAATGTTAGTTTCATAAAATGATTTGGGGAGAATTCCTTCTTTCTCAATTGCCTGGAATACTTTCAATGGGATTGGTATCAGCTCTTCCTTGAATGTTTTATAGAATTCTGCTGGAAAGTCATTTGTTCCAGGGCTTTTTTTCTGTAGGTAGTCTTCTTATGACAGTCGATTTCCTGGGTTGTTATTGAAATATTTAGGGTCTCGATTTCTTGTTTCAATCTGTGGAGGTTGTAAGATGTAAGAAAGTCCTCCATTTCATTTAGGTTTTTAAGTTTGTTTCCATGCAGGTGTACATAGCAATCTCTGATAAACTTTTGTATTTCTTCAGGGTCAGTTGTGACTTCATCTTTTCCATTTCTGATTGTTTTTATTTGGGCTTTTTCTCTCTTTTTCTTGGTCAGTCTAGCTAGGGGGGTCCATCAATCTTGTTTATTCTTTCAAAAAACCATCTTTTTGTTTCATTGATTATTTGTATTATATTTTTGTCTTCTATGTCCCGAATTTGAGCTGTTATTTTGGTTATCTGGATTCTTCTGCTGAAGTTAGGGTTTTGGTGGTCTTGCTTTTCCAGGTTCCTTGGGTGATTTGTTCGGCTGTTAACTTTCGATCTTTCCATTTTCTTCATGTGTGTTTATAGAGATATGAATTTCCTTCTTATTACTGCTTTCATGGTATCCCAGAGATTTTGATAAGATGTTTCTTCATTTTTATTCGTTTTGAGGTATCTTTTAACCTCTGTTTTGATTTCTATGTTGACCCAGGAGTTGTTTAGCATCATGGTGTTTAGTGTCCATGTCTTTATGGTTCTTGGGGAAGCTCTGTTGGTGTTGATATCTATTTTTATTCCACTGTGGTCTGAGAAGGTACTTGACAGAATCTCAGTCTTATGGAATTTGTTTATGCTTGATTTATGGCCAAGGATGTGGTCAATCTTAGAGTACATTCTATGTGGTGATGAGTGGAATATATATTCTGTGGTTGTTGGGTGGAATGTTCTGTAGGTATCAATTAAGTCCATTGGGTCAATCGTCACGTTGAGGTTTTGGATTTCCTTGTTGACATTTTGTCTTGATGATCTGTCTAGGGTTGTTAGTGGGGTGTTTAAGTCCCCAGCTATGATAGTGATAGAGTTAATTTTCTTTTTAGTTTACCTAGAAGCTGCTTTATGAAAGTTAGTGCTCCTATGTTGAGTGCATATATGTTTAGAATGGATTTTTTTTCCCTTTTTTTCCAGAAAACTTTAAAAAGTATAGTAGTTTGATTTATTTCCATCTTAAAGGTTAATCAGGGTTATAGTACCACTTCAGTTGGTGATCTTCCACATTCTGGAGATGCTCACAAAATTCTCTATCGGTGAAGGTTCACATAACCACCATTATAAATTGTACTTGACTTTCTTTATAGACAATGCCTTTATTGGTACA
>CAUYQG010232816.1:0-15366 GCA_963574415.1 Tarsius wallacei | reverse complement strand
GAGGGAGAGGGTGGACTCATCAGAAGCCCAAATCTCACCATCATGCAATATACCTATGTAAAAACTTTTCATATGTACCCTCTGATTCTAAAATAAAATTAAAATTTAGCAAAAGAACAATAACATTTGAGACTATATTTTGTGTAAATAAAATTAGCTTTGTTATGGGCTAAATCATGTCTCCCCAAAATTTATATGTTGAAGATCTAACCCCTAGAACCTTAGAATGTGACTGTATTTGAAGACAGGTTTTTTAAAGAGGTGATAAAGTTAAAATGAGATCATTAGGGTAGGTCTTAATTTAATGACTGATGTCTTTACAAGAAGAGAAAATGTAGACACATAAAAGACTCCAGGGATGTACATATACAGAGAAAAGAATATGTGAGGACACGATATGAAGGAGACCAACTGTAAGCCAAAGAGAGAGGTCTTTGAGAAACCTATTCTGTGAGCCCAGAACTGTGAGAAAATAAATTTTTGGTTTTGAAGACATCCAGTTTGTGGTATTTTGTTATGGAAGCCCTAGCAAACTAGTACAGTTTTTGGTACCAGGAAGTGAGGTGCTGTTGTAACAAATACCTCAAAATGTGGACATGGCTTTGGAACTTGGTAATAGACAGAGGACGGAAAAGTTTTGGGGGTGCATGTTAGAAAAAGCCTTAAATAAACTGTAAGGAGAAATATGGATGTTACAGGTGCTTCTGATGAGTTTCAGATGGACATGAGAAACATGTTATGGAGAAAAGGCAATTGATGTTATAGATTACTAAAGAAATTGACTGATTTATGTTCCAGTATTTTGTGGAAGCTAGAATTTGAAAGTGGTGAACTAGAATATTTAGCTAAAGAGACTTCTAAGCAAACTACTGAAGGTGCAAAGTAATAGAGGTATTGGTTTCTTCCTACTGTTTATAGTAAATGCAAGAGAAGAGACATAAATAATAGGAAAAGAAATTGTTAAGCAAAAAGTAACCAAAATTAAAAGCTTTGGAAAATTCTCATCCTGTTCATACTGAAATAAATAAATAAATAAATAAATAAATAAATAAATAAATAAATAAATAAAATAAGAAAGCATATTCTAGAAAGAACACCAAGGATGTGACTGGGTAATCATTTGATAAAAATATTAGAGGTATTACTCAGGGATATAATCAGCCTTCTCAACAGAAATGAGAAGTAGAGGTGAGCTTATACCAACAAAAACACTGCCAGCTTAGACTAAAGGAGACAGAGTTGAGATAAAAATGAAGAAAAGTTATTGGGCTTCTAGGACTCTACAGGATAGGATAGTAGAGCGATCTGGCTGCAAATAGGCATTAGCCTTCAGGAGAAGGGAAGAATAACCCTGAAAACAATTTAGAGATCATCAGGGCTGCGACTCCTACCACAGGGCAGGGGGACAAGCTGTCTTCTTAGTTTTGAAAGGTAGGGCTGCCACCCAAGTCCTCAGGGGTGTAGTTGCCACCTCAGTATGTCCAGAAGGTGGGGCCATTACTTTGGTGAGTTTGGAGGGCAGATCATCAAACTAGAGGATTATTCTTGAACCTTAAAATTTGATGGAATTTTCTTGGGATTGGTAGCCCCTTCTTTTCCCCAGATTTCTCCCTTTCAGAATGGGAACGCGTATCGTATCCTATACCTGCCTCATTTATTGTGTTTTGGAAGCAGATAATTTGTCTGGTTTTACAGGTTTACAGATGGAGAGAAATTTTGCCTCAGGATGAATAATACCTCCAGTCTCATCCATGCATAACTTAGACGATATTAAGGCAAAATTTGGGACTTAGAGTAGATGATAAAATGGGTTAAGATTTTTGGGGTGAATGTATTCTTCACATAAGAAGAACATAGCATTTCGAGGTTTCCAGAAGGTGAGCTGTTATGGGCTTGTTTCCCTCTCTCCCAAGTTAATATATTGAAGCTCTAACCTCCAGTACCTCAGAATGTGACTGTATTTGAAAATAGGGGCTTCCAAAGAGGTGACTAAGTTAAAATGAGAGTATTAAGGCTGGTCCTAAAACAATCTTGTGGTGTCCTTAAAAGAAGGAGAAACTGGCACACAAAAGACACCTGGGATGCACGTGCACAGGGGTAGGTCTGCACAAAAACAAAGGTAGAAGATGAACATTTACAAACCAAGGGGAAAGACCTCAGAAGAAACCAAATCCACTGGCACTTTGACCTTGGCCTTTCAACCTCCAAAACTATGAGAGAATACATTTCCACGCGTTAAGCCACACAATCTGCAGTACTTTGTTATGACAGCTCTAGCAAACTGGGTTTTGTGTGGCTTTGTGTGCAAAATAAGTTCTGGTTCACAAATTTCATCCACCAGATAATGATAAACAACTTAAGAAATAAACTGTAGTCAAAGTGAGAACTAGGGACAATCCTTTTCAATCTGACTTGACTTTCATATCCCTTAATTTTAGTATGACCATTCTGTCCTCAACCTATGTGAGAATTCTATTCTTCTTCCTATTTAAATTTAGGAAATTATCTCGTATTGATGAAGATATCTTTATTGTCGTTCTTATATCTGAACTCCCTTTTCAACACAGCAGTCACAGAGTACCATTAGCAATGAATATTACTCAACTAAAATAATGTCACAGCTTTGAAAATTTCTCTGAAACAACTTCTACATGACCTTGTAAATTAAAATAAAATTTCCTAAAGCACAACTATAAATATATTGTTTTTGTACATAGAAATGTATGCATTGCTTTTTGGTTAACTGTTCTTTAAAATTAAAGCAGCAATAAGTACATTTTGGAGAAAATCTGCAAACATAAAAATGTGTTTTTTTGATAGGCACTACCATTCCTGCAACATAGAGTTAGGTAAACAGTAATAATGTTTTGAGAGTTTTTTTCTCAATTTTTACTTTCTGCTTGCATAATTGTGATCATGGTAATATAGTTATATACAACGCCTATATGTATATTATTTTGAAACTATAAAAAGTTTTTTTGTATTTTATTTTAAAGATGTGGGGTACAATTCAGGATTAGGTATACAATTGTCCATATGTTTCAAATAAAATTGCTTATGAAAAGAATATAAACTATGAAAAATTGAGTAAAATACTGAAAAAACTACAAAGAAGAAAAGGAGAAAAGACTGAGAATTTCGCAAAGATAAGTAACAATTGCTAATAGGACTTAAACTCATCTTTTAGCACTCTTTACTCTGAACTTTTTTCATATCTGAGGTCATGTATACAAATATGAACAAGATTTAAATAGAAAAAGTCATGAGCTGAAGGAAATGTTAAAATGAAAGCAAAAACAAGCAAAAACTTAAAAAAACAAAAACAAAAAACCAATAAGATACATTGGGCAATCCAAAATTGAGAAGATTTACCTAATCGAAATCTAGGAATAGGCAAAAAAAGCTGGCGAGTAAAACTTAGAACTCAAATCTGTTTTTTCCTGAAGGTTATTTATCCATTTGGAAGTAGCGTTTGTAGTTTTGTGGTTTCCTTGGGGGGGGGAGGGGCAGCAAGGCTAATCTAGGTAAGGATTTTGAAACACTCCTATATAGAAGGAGAATCTAAAGGGTCTATATCCTCATAGTAAGGTCAAGTCAGAAGTAAACCAATCTTTGTTCCAACTTGAGTCATCTGGTTACGACAAGCACAGAGTTTAAACATAAGCTGATCCTGAATTGATACTCTCTTAAAAGGCTGGAAGAAGTCACAAAGATCCTTTCTAGAAGGATGTATAATTATCCTGAATCTCAAATTATTCCTCCTAATAATTTTCTGTCAAAGAAAACAAAGTACACATAGAGAAACAAGGTATCCACTGTAAGAACTAAAAAACAGGAAATAAAATAACTCACAAACACTTTTGCTATTGAAAGTATCTGACAGAAGAAACAACTATGAAGGAGTGATATCAGCAAGATGGTGGAAGAAGAGTTTTCAGGACTTGTTCCTTTCTAAAAACATCAATTTGAACACCTGTCCACACACAAAAATACTTTACCAAGAGCTAAGGAATCCAAATGAGTGATTACAGTATCTGGGTGGATCACAGAAATTTAACAGACATATAGATAAATAAAAAACACATTTTTTTAAAAAAAGGACACATTGAAAAAGTAGGAAGGACAGTTTTATATCACCTGCATTACCATTCCCTCATGACATTGTTTTGTCAAAATAGTAAAAAACAAAATAGTAAAAAAACAAAGAAGATCATTATCTTATGACAAATGAATGAACTGACATTCATCAAAAGGATATAGCAGTTGTATATATGCATGCATTCAGTGTTGGAGCACATAAATATGTAAAGCAAATATTAACAGAACTGAGTAGAGAAATAACAATACAATAATAGTAGTAGCCTTAATATTCCCACTTTCTTCCTTTTTTTTTTTTTGAGTTGGAGTCTCACTCTGTTGTCCAGGCTGGAGTTCAGTGGTACATTCATGGACACCCCAGCGTCGACCTGCTGGGCTCCAGTGCCAGCCTTCCAAGTAGCCGGAACTACAGGTGCACGCTACAATTAAATTTTTTTTAATTGTAGAGATGAGGTCTCACTAAGTTCCCTGGGCTGATCTCATACCCACAGGCTCAGGCAACCCACTCGCCTTAGCCTCCCAAAGTGCTGGGATTACAGGCTGAGCCACCGAGCCCAGCCAATGCCCCCCTTTCAATAAATTCAATAAAGAAATAAGGAACTTGAACAACACTATAAACCAACTGAACCTAACAGACATAAACAGAGCATTTATCTAACAACAGAATGATGCACAATTATTTCAAGCCCATATGAAATATCCTTCAGTACAGATCTAATATTAGGCCACAAAACAAGTTTGAACAAATTTAAGAAGACTGAAATTTTATCAAGTATCTTTTCTGACCACAATAATTTGAGACTAGAAATCAATAAAAGGAAGAAAACTGAAAAATGTATAGATATGTGGAAATTATATAATATATTTTTGAACAATCAATTGATAAAAGAAAACAATCCAAAGGGAAATAAAAAATATTTTGAGACAAGTGAAAATAGAAACACACCATACCAAAATGTATGGGATGTAGCAAAAGCAATTCTAAGATAGAAGTTTATGGTGATAAACAGTTACATTAAGAAAACAGAATGACCTCACATAAGCAAGCTAAGTTTACACCTAAAGGAACTAGAAAAACATAAAACAGACTAAGTTCAAAGTTATCAGATGGAGGAAAATAATAAAAATTAGAGCAGAAATAAATGAAATAGAAACTAGGAAAACAGTAGAAAAGATCAATAAAAAAAAGAGTTGTTTTTTGAGAAAGTAAGCAAAATTGACAAACTTTAAGCTAGACTGAGAAAAAAAGGGAAAATACAAATAAATAAAATTAAAAATAAAAGAAGAGGTTTAACAACTAATACTACAGAAATACAAAGAGTTATAAGGGACTATCGTGAATAATTACACATCAACTCGAATAACCTAGAAGAAATGGATCAATTCTAGAAACATACAACCTACCAGGAGTAAATCTTGAAGGAATAGAAAGACTGAACAGACCCATAATAAGTACAAACATTAAATAAATAATCAAAAGTCTTCCAAAAAAGAAAAGTTCAGGAACAGCTGGAATTCACTGATGCACTCTACCAAACATTATTTTTTTAAAAAAAAGAACACAGATTCTTCTCTCTCTCTCTCTCTCTTTCTTTTTCCTTGAGTCAGAGTCACACTTTCACCCAGGCTAGAATGCAGTGGCACACTGACGGCCACCGCAGCCTCGATTCGCTGAGTTCAGGTGATCCTTCTGCTTCAGCCTTCCAAGTAACTAGAACTACAGGTGCTAATTTTTTTATTTATTGTAGAGATAAGGTCTTGCCATGTTTCTCAGTCTGGTCTCAAATCCCTGAGCTCAGACAATCCTCTCGACTCTGCCTCCCAAACTGCTAGGATTAGAGGTATGAGCCACTGTGCCCAACCACCAATTCTCAAAGTTTTCTTAAAAATTTGAGAACAAGGGACACTTCCAAACCTTGTTTACAAGGCTAGCATTGCCTTGATACCAAAGACAAACAAGGACACTACAAGAAAAGAAAATTATATACCAATATCTCTAATAAATATAGATGCAAAAATTCTCAATAAAATAAACCAAATTCAACAGCACATTAAAAGAATCATACACCATTCATAAAGTGAGACTTACTCTTGGCATGTGAGGATGGTTCAACTTGCAAATCAATAGACATGATATATAACATTAACCAAAAAAAGATCAAAATTATATGATTATCTTAATAGAGGCAGAAAACACATTTGACAAAATATAACATTCTTTCATGATAAAAAAAAAGACTCAACAAATTAGGTATGAAAGGAATGTACCTCAACAAAATAAAATCCATGACAAGCCCATATCTAACATCATACCCAATGGTGTAAAGTTAAAATCTTCTCCTCAGGAACAAGACAAGATGCCTACTCTCACCAATTCTGTTCAATATAGTACTGGAAGTCCTAGCCAGAGCAATTAGGCAAGAAAAAAAAAAAAAAGACATACAAATGAAAAAAGAAAAAAGTAAGTGTCTCTGTTTGGAGATGATATGATCATATATATAAAACCCTAAATACTCCACCAAAAATCTTTTAGAACTAATAAGCCAATTAAGTAACAATGCAAGATACAAAACAGAAAAAAAAATTAGTAGCATTTCTATACATTAACAACAAACTCTCTGAAAATAAAATTAAGAAAATTCTGCTTACAATAGTAGCAATAAGAATAAAATACTAAGGGACAAATTAAACCAAGGAGGTAAAAGATCTGTACACTGAAAACTATAAAACATTGATTAAAGAAATTGAATGAGACACAAATAAATGAAAAACAATTCAGTGTTTGTGAGTTAAAAGAATTAATATTGTTAAAATATTCATACTATCCTAAGTAATCTACAGATTCAATGCAACCTCTAATAAAAACTTCAATGGCACTTTTTACAGAAATAGAAAAAAAAATTCTAAAATGTATATAGAACCACCCAAACAAAAAACAAAAAACAAAACAAAAAAACCCCCCAAATATCCAATCTTGAGGAAAAAATGAAACAAAATTTAAAACCTGGAGACATTATGTTACATAATTTAAAAGTGTACTACAAAGCTGTAGTGATCAAGACAAGCATAATACTTGCATGTAAACAGACATATAGATAAATAAAAAACCCAGAATAAATACACACATTTGTTAATCTTTTAAAAAGTGCTAAGAACACAAAATAGAAGAAGTATAGTCATTCTTAAAAATAATGTTTGAAAAACATTTAGAGGAATGAAACATTTAGAGGAATGAAATTGGACCTTTACCTCACACCATGTACAAAAATTACCTCAAAATGAAATGAAGACTTAAATGTAAGACCTGAAACAGTAAAACTACTAGAAGAAAACATAGGGGAAAATCTTGATGACACTGGTCCTGGAAATAATTTTTTAAAATATGACACAAAAAACTCAGACAACAACAGTAAAAATCAGTAAGTGAGTATATCAAACTGAAAAGCTTCTGCACAGCAAAGGAAACAATTGTAAAAATATAGTCAACGTAGGGGATGGAAGAAAATATATGCAAACTGTGTATCTACAAAGGTGTTAATATCCAAAATATGCAAGAATCTCAAACAAACCAACAGAAAGAAAACAAACAAACCTGATTTAAAAATAGACAAATAACCTGAAGAGACATGTTTTTTTCGAAGAAGACATATAAATGGCCAAAAAGTATATGAAAAAAATGTTCCACATCGCTAATCATCAGGGAAATGCATATCTAGACCAAAATGACATCACCTAACACCTGCTAAAATGGAACTATCAAAAACACACCTGTGGGTTGATTTAATTGGGAGGTCTGTATCTTCTTTGTTGAAATGAAACATCACTCGTTTTTCTTTCATTTACTTCTTGAAGGTGAGAATTTTTCCCCCACAGGATCAAGAAGTGCTAGTGGGGAAATAGAATGAAACATAGAAGAAGAGATCTTTCAAAAAGCCTTTTAAAAAGCATCAAGTACAAGATAGTTTCCAGATTGTTAAAGACTCATATTTCAGCCGGGCTCGGTGGCTCAGCCTGTATCCCGCGCTTTGGGAGGCTGAGGTGAGCGGATTGCCTGAGTCCGCGGGCTCGAGACCCGCCTGGGCAACTTGGCGAGACCTCATCTCTACACTAAATCAAAAAACTAGCCGGGCGTGGTAGTGCGCGGCTACTTGGAAGGCTGAGGCGGAAGGATCGCCGGAGCCCAGCAGGTTGAGGCTGCGGTGGCCGGGAGCGGCCGCTGCACTCCAGTCTGGGCGACAGAGTGAGACCCCAACTCAAAAAAAAAAAAAAGACTCATATTTCTAGCCCTGGGGTAGAAGAATAACTACTTTAAGGTAGGTGGACAAGATGTTTCCAGAAAAACAATAGGTGTTCTGATTATTATGCTTTTCAATTTAGATCCATCTGTTTTACCATTACTGGAAATCTTTCCTCCCATATTCCAAGAAAACCTTGACTCTTAGTCCTTATTTTTGGCAGAAGCATGACTTCTAACCTTTTTCCTTACTTCTTCAGGTGTCCATAGGTTGTACTGGGACTGCTAGACAAATTCCTCTAGAAACAAAAAGCACTTTAAATTTAAATGACTAGTTCCTTAGCAGCATGTGATGAAGACACTTTCTTACATGACTTTAAATTACTTTTCTACTCATGTTATCTAATATCACTACAATAAGCTGATAGGCGAACTTGCCTCTGGAAACAAAGGAGTGGAAGAATCCTGAATAATTCATAACTTTTTCCACTGCTATGAACTGAGATAAGTAATTTACATACATTATTTCAATTAATTTTCAAAAGAACCTGGTGAGGAAAGCATAATCTTCATCAAACAGATAATAAAACTGAGCACAGAGAAAATAAGTTATTTGTTAGGGGTCGTCCAGATAGTACTTTGTTGGATTTCAAATCTCATAATACTAACTACAAATTATATTTTCCCCTATTTCAGGAAACCAAGAGAACATGATGAACACAAATGCAAAACAAGCTATCTTTGATATTCTAAGGTCTGTTCTATGGAAGGACAGTGCATTCATTTCCTATTACTGCTGTAACAAATTAATACAAGCATGGTAGCTTAAGACAACAAAAATTTATTACAGTTTTAGAAGTCAGAAGTTTGAAGTGGATTTCACTGCGTTAAAACTGAGATGACAGCAGGGCTGCATTTATTCTGGAGGCTCTAAGGTAGAATCTTTCCCTAGCTTCTAGTGGCTACCTATATTCCTCGCCTTGTGACTCCATTCCATCTTGAAATTCAGCAATAATCAAGTCTTTCTCATGCTGCCCACTTTGACACAAACTCTCCTACCTACTTCTTTCACTTATAAGTACCTTTGTAATTGGGTCCACTTGGATAATCTCTCCATCTCAAGGCCAGATGATAGCACTTTTAATTATATCATAGTAATTCCCCCTTGTGTAACAAAAGATATTCATAGATTCTGGTGATTAAGATGGGAATATCTTTGGCTGGGTAAGCATATTCACAATGAAGATGCTTGGAGTAAGGCATTAATCTTATTTGGAGTAGAAATTTTCTAACAAATGTGATTTTTTAAAAATTTAATTTTAAAGATGTGAGGTAAAATTGAAGATTAGATTTACAAGTGATCATTATACAGGTAAAGTTTTGGCCTCCCTTTGGTCCCTACATCACCTGGTTTGTGAATTTTTAAAAAGAGTCCAGTTCCTGACCAAAAAGATCAGCAAAAATCTATATGGTGTCTGAGTGTCAGACAAATTAGCTAGGATTCAAGGAGGGATTCTAGACTTGGCAGTGAAAATGAATTAAAAATCAGGATATCAAAACAGAAGTCCTGTTATAGGATCAAGTCTAGGAGATGAGAGAAGATTGCTCTAGAAAGCTTAAGAATTTCACAAGGGTCCATAGCTCCTTCCAAGCAACCTGGCTCAAGGAAGCAAGATCAATTCCCTCTCTTCCAACATCTGCTAGAAATAGCACTTTTAATATTTGTTCGTATTTAGTCAGAATAATCTCAGTAAGTAGATGATATGAAGCCTTTGAAAGGAGGCATCGATACTCATGACTGACAAAGGGCAAGAGCTTGGCATTTTCCTCAGTTTAAAATGTTATCCATCCTTCAAAGTCAAATGCCACATCTACTTTGAAGCCTGTCCTAATTTTGTCATCAGGAAATGATCTCTCCTTGTAACACCAAGGTACCTCCCATGTATATACCTATAGCACTCAGGACTCCCTGTTTTTTGCCATCCTAAGTGGCTATTTGTGAAAACATTCACCATTTAGATGGATGTATAATTCTTAGGGCTGCCTAGGAAAAGTACTACAAACCTAATGGCCTAAAACAGCAGGTATTTATTTTTTTTCTCTCTCTTTTAATTTTTATTTTAAAATTTGAGGTACAATTCAGGGTTAGGTATACAAATATTCATTGTGCAGTTACCCTTGTTGGTGGGGTGTGTCCCCCCTTCCCTAGGCAGATAACAGCAGACTTTTAGTATTTAATAGTCATGGAGGCTAGAAGTCTGAAATCATGGTGCTGATAGGGCCATATTCTCTCCAAAGTCTCTAGAGTTGGCTCCTTCCTTGCCTTTCTCAGCTTTCACTAGTCTCAGGCATCCTTGATTTGTGGCAGCATGACTCCAATCTCTGTGTTTTCATATGGCTATCTTCTTTCTATGTGTGTGTAGGTCCAATTTTCACTCTCATTATAATGAGATTAGATGCTGGATTAGATAGGACTGGGAACAGAGAGGAAACACACACACATGCAAGCACACACGCATACATACATATTGACAGTCTTCCATCATAATAATTATTTATATATAATTATTTATATAATTATAAACATTTTGTTAAGACTATTTCAGAAATAAATAGCTTTACATTCCAACAGCATATATCAAGTAGCATTAAATGAAGAATGTATGTATATGACTTATTTATTAGACTATAAGATTTCTGCAACCTTTAGACATTTTATCCATAATTACTGGCACATTGTAAAGCCCTGAGTGAACGAATGCTTCTTAAAACATTATGCCTTACACTGAAAATAGTATTTTAAGCCGTGCTCGGTGGCTCAGCCTGTAATCCCGCGCTTTGGGAGGCTGAGGTGAATGGATTGCCTGAGCCTGTGGGTTCGAGACCCACCTGGGCAACTTGGCGAGACCTCATCTCTCAATAAATCAAAAAATCAGCTGGGCATGGTAGCACATGCCTGTAATTCCGGCTACTCAGAAGGCTGAGGCGGAAGGATCGCCAAAGCCCAGCAGGTAGAGGCTGCGGTGGCCGGGAACAGCCACTGCACTCCAGTCTAGGCGACAGAGTGAGACTCCAACTCAAAAAAAAAAAAAAAAGAAAATAGTATTTTATAAAAACAAAATTTTAAATAAAGAAAATTTCAATGTATCAGATGTTTTGAGGATAGATATAAATATGTGTATATATGTGTGTGAGTGTGCTCTATGATATATATATATCTTATATATATACATATATGTGTATATATAAAACATTCTGTCTAGGCAAACAGTAAAGATGCCAGTTTTATCTATTACGTTGCTAATTGCTTGAAAAGAAAGCAAGCTGTTAGCAGTATTTCTGAAATGGTACTTCCAGTAAAACACATAGAATTTTTCTTAAACCATCATAGATGATTTTTTTCAGAGATATTAATCCTGAAAATTCTAATTATTCTTTATCATTTTTATTTGGAAAGATTGCCATGATTATTTATAAATAAACCAAAAGAGAACACACAAAACATGTTATCATCATTGATAGAATAGAGATATCTGTAGAATAGGGACAGATTACAGCCACACAATTCATCCTCTGTTCTGTATGTATTTATGTATGTATTTCAAAGACTGAGCACAGCTGAACCCAGCAGTCTTTTCTTAGTATTACAGAAGGTGAAGAGACATTACCCCAACTTTGGTTACTGTAGAGATGACAGTTTCACGAAGTAGAATTCAAGGTGGCTGGTTAGCAAGATAGCCAACCTCATTCTGAATTTAGGATATTTTCCTTTCCTCCTGCCTTGCACCTCCTGTTGCCTCATTTGACTTTGGTTAGGGCATTTGCTTTACCTTTGCCATGGTGCTGTCACTTTTGGTATACCTCAGAGGATGAAGGATGTGGTTACACAAATGCTTGGGACTCCCATGGTGGTAGCTGCCCCTGAGGCAGTCTTTCACAGATGAGTTGGCACTGGAGAATAAATGGGTTATTGTATCTTGGCATCCATGGCTGCATCCTTGATCTGCCAAGCCAACATCTCACTGGGTAATTAAGGGATTCTCACAATACTCCTTAAGCCCCTTCTTTGGCAGGCATCATACAGGTTGTGCCATTTTGTGTGACACTAAGGAAAAAATAGAAAAAATATAGGTAAGCCAGAATCAGTAATAACAGATGGACTCTGCCAGTTAATGAAGAAGATGAGTGAGATACCAAAACAGCAGTTTAGAAGTCCATTTGAAATAAAATGTTTAAAAACTAGGATCAGTAACCCTCTGAGAAATGATGATACAAGTTTAATGTTTGGGATATTGAACTGATTGTGATGGTTCTCAAAGGTACATGGCTAGACAGTGTAGACAGTTATAAGTATCACATATCCATGGAGATAGAGCAAAGATTGTATTGCAAATAGGAAAAATTTTGATATATCATGCAAATAAGATGGAGTGGAGAGGAGATGCCAGGTTATCCACGGGAGCTTGGGGTTTTTCTTTTTTATTTAAGTTCAAGGATTTTTGTTGATGGTAATAAGGTTGAAGGTTTAGTAAGTTGAGAAAGATTGTTGTGCATCTATCTATATGGTTACAAAGTCAAGAGGTAATTCAGCTGCATAGATGAGTTTAATAACGTTGTTTTATATATATATGTGTGTGTATATAAATATATATATGCCTGTAGTTCTTGCCTTTCTTATATTATTTAACACGTGATATTTACATTACTAGTAAATTATTAGTCAGAGTTGATGTTTATTTATTTTGTTACTTATAATCCTGTTCCAGTTCTTATAGTCCTGTTCCAGTTCTAATAGACATCATTACATTTTCAAAGACAAGAGACTGACTAAGTGGGTAGATATTTGATTTAGTGGCTCTCGCTCCTTGAGAAATGCTATTGGGCTATGGTTATGCATCTCAAAGGATAGTTCAGAGTAAGTTTTGGTTAGTCAATAGAACAGTTGTTTTTGTTCACATACTATATGAGTTTAAAAAGGACCAAGTTTACCAAACTGTCTAATATGTTTATATTAACAAGGGTGCCTGAACGATGCACATTTGTATACCTAACCCTTAGCTGTACCCCACAATTTCATAATAAAAATATGTTTAAAAAAATATAAGCTTATATTATAGTCTCCTAAAACAGAAATTTTTCAAATTGTAACATACCATACACAATTCATGACAGAATTGCTATAATGTGTCATTCTATCTTGCTCCTTCTGTCCTTCCTCCCTTCCTTTCAACAAGTGTTTACTGAGTATTATGTATGCCAAATGCTGGCACTATTGCTATATGCTATGGACATAATTATTAAAAAAACAAAGACCTCCACCTTCAGAGTGTACAACCAAACTAACTACAGGATACATTACTAGAAATAAACATTGGAAATTAAAAATTGTGTGTTGTGTGATAAGGGATATGATAGATAGCTGCACAAAGTGCTGAAGGTGAAAGTGCCAGAGGCAGGTTGCTTCTGCCAGAAAGGTGCTAAGAAAAAAGGTATGTACAAAAGGCTTTCAAAAGACCCCACCTGAATTATAACTGGAAGGAAAAGGAAGGGTTTACAATGCAAAGAAGGTAGATAAAAGGCACTGTTCAAGAAAGAATCAATAGGAGGAAAGACCACAAAGCAAAAGAAACCGTATTGTGATTTGAAATCTGAAAGGCATTTAATATTGCCAAGGAGAAAAATGATAGAATAGAGGAGAAAAAGGCAACTGGAGAGAGAAGCAGTAACCATATAATGAAGAACTTTAGATTTTATGCTAAGAAATTTAGACATTTCCTGAAGATGACAAAGAAGAGAAAATGAACAACTTTTAGCAGAGAAGTGGCATTGTAGCGATATTCCTTTCTCCTGAGGACAATCGCTGTTTTCAGACAACTGCACCTCTTCTTTATTACATGATTCTGCCCATCCCCAACACTTCTGTGATTTGATGTACCAAAGGTGTCCCCCGATTGAAGTTGAAATAATCACATTATCTTTATTAGAAATTAGGCTTTTGGACTAAGATGCTATGTTCTAGGTAAGATAAAAAATGAAAACTATTAATGGGTTGTTGTGTGCTTGGAAAAGTAAAGGAAGTCAGGATGCATAGAGACATTGAATCAAATGGCAGAACTGCTACTAGGAAAAACTAAGCCTGCGTTATGACCAAGTTGTGAATGTCAACACAGAAGCATGAAAAAAGATGTATCTTGTGCACAGAGAGAATCAAGTATGATGGTGGGTTTGAGCTGAAAAGCAAAACTATGAGCCAAATTACAATGCATTGAATGAATGCAGAAACATAGGTAGCAGATGGTTGAAAAGAAATAAGGAAAATGGGATAGAGATTAGTACAGTCAACTAACAGCCTGAAAAACTAGTTTTTAGTGGAATTTAGAAGCATATATTGTACATAGGCAGCAATGAAAGGCAAGATAATTAAGAGTTATGAGAAAATAAAATAAGAGAGGGACTGAAAAAAGTGTGGTATACTTATGGGAAGAGCCAAGGATTTTTTTTTTAAGGCCGAGTGTTACAGAAAATAAATTACGAAAGTGATACATATATAAAATAATTTATCTTGAAATGAGGTTTCAGAGGGCACAGTGTTTGGGGGAGAAGGCAAAAACAAGAAATTGGGTTAGGGAGAGAAATCATATTGCATTAAAATTGTCTTTGAGTGCATCTCACTCTGTAAATGAGGAAAAAAAAACACGTATCAATGCTGCTTACATCTAAGTTGACAGCAAAACATAAGAGACTACAAAAGTTTTTGTAGGCAAGTACTGGCCTATTACATGTTTTACTTTTAATGTTATGAAGTTTATGATTATGAAAAGCTATTGTGGCAATAGCCAACAGATCAAGCAGGTCACCTGCAGAATGGGAGAAGATACTTGCAAACTATACATCAGACAAAGAACTAATATCCAGAATTTACAAATAACACAAACAAATCAGCAAGAAAAAAGCAAATAGCCCCATTAAAAAGCAGGCAAATGACATGAACAGACATTTCTCAAAAGAAGATATACAAATGACCTACAAGCATA
>CAUYQG010232814.1:0-25444 GCA_963574415.1 Tarsius wallacei | reverse complement strand
CGCCATAAAATCATCTTACCTAAATGGGGAAAAAAATAAATGATTTTTCCCAAAAGGCACCATGCTCAATAGTTCAGGCCTTGACGAATGGTATGATTTTGTTTATATGTAATGTCCAGAATAAGCAAATCTATAGAGACAGAAAGTAGACTCGTGGTTGACAAAGCATAGGAGAAAGGGGAAATTCAGACAGGGGGCTTCATTTGGTGGTGATGGAAATGTTCTTTTTATTTATTTATTTATTTATTTACTTTTGAGTTGGCGTCTCACTCTGTCACCCCGACTGGAGTGCAGTGGCTGCTCCTGGCCACTGCAGCCTCGACCTGCTGGGCTCCTGCGATCCTTCTGCCTCAGCCTCCCGAGTAGCTGGAATTACAGGCACGCGCTACCATGCCCAGCTGATTTTTTGATTTATTGTAGAGATGAGGTCTCGCCAAGTTGCCCAGGCGGGTCTCGAACCCGCGGGCTCAGGCAATCCACTCACCTCAGCCTCCCAAAGTGCGAGATTACAGGCTGAGCCACCGAGCCCGGCTTGGAAATGTTCCAAAATTAGATAGTTGTGATTTTTTACCTACATTGCGAATACATAAACAACACTGAGTTGTGCACTTTAAAAGAATTAAAATGGTGAATTTTGTGTTTTGTGAGTGTTATCTCAATAAAAAAGAATAAAAATAAGATGTATGTGGAATAAGAAAGGTATTAGAATAGCTAAGTCAGCCTTATAAGAGAAAAGCAAAGGGAAGGGACTTATCATACTAGATAGTAAGCCTTTTTAAAGCCTTAATATTGCGCAAAGACCAATGAAACAGCTAAGGGATTTTGGTGATAGGCCATATATGTATACACTTGATCTTCATTATTTGTAGATTCTGTGTTTGTGAATTTGCCTACTTGCTAAATTTGTTTGTGAGCCCCAAATGAATACTCACAATATTTGAGGAGTCACTTACTGATATGCTCAGAGTGGCAAAAAATTTGAATTGCCCAATGAGAATGTGTCCAGTTGAACAAGGCCATTCTCTGTCTTCTTTTTATACTTTAAATGTGTCCTTTTTGTGGTCTATTTAGTGCCATGTTTTGTTTTGTTTTTTTTCTGATGGTGATTTTACTGTTTAAAATGGTTCCCAAGTAGTGTTGAAGTACTGTCTAGTGTTCTTAAGCACAAGGAGGCTGTGATGTGTTTTGTGGAGAAAATATTTGTGTTAAATAACCTTAGTTCAGACATGAGTTATAGTGCTGTTGGATGTGAGTTCAATGTTAATGACTTAATAATATATATTAATAAGGTGTCTTTAAACAGAAACACACATAAGACAAGGTTATTAATTGATTAGTTGATAGAAATGTTGTGATCAGAGGTTCATAGACATTGTATTGTCCCTAGGAGCAATGTTTCAGTATTCCCTAATTCAGTGTTTGTGGCTGCTGTAGTGTAGCTAAATCAGAATCGACTATACATGTGTATCAGTCAGAGTCTGGTCAAGAAACCAGAAATTAGGAGGAGATTCAATAAAAATAATTAATATTGGGAATTGGCTAGATATGTCTTAGAAGGCTGAAAAACAGGAAACCAAGGAAACTCAAGAAACAGCTGTCACCCTGTGGAGAACAAATGGAGGAGGTTGGGGTTTAGAATCCTCAAGCATGGGTTGGGGTTCAGGGGAGTCCTGTGGAACTGAGACTCAGATGTTTGAGGAAACAGACCTGTCAGTATCAGGGGATACGTTACGATCATTTCTGGAGTGTAAAGGAGCCGGACGTTGGAATAGCTGCTGCTGATGGGATGAAGAACCATTGAGCTGACATGAATAGCAAGGAAATAGGAAGGAGAAATTGCATTTACTCTTCTGCCTTCTAGTGTCCTTGGAAGAAAATAACAGGAGAAATTAACTAGCTGGCAAAGAATAGTTCTCTGAGTTCCAGCTCCAGTATCACAAAGCAAAGCATAGGAGAAATACATTTGGAACTGAGAGACAATAGTTTAATATCTGGCACAATATGAGATCTTAATATATAATAAAGATAACATTAGAAATTCTCACACATATCTATAAGGGGACATGCTTATATAAGCAGAGTGATTAAGAGTACAGACTTTGAAATGAGACAACTTAGATTTGAATTTGAGCTACACTATTTAGTCTCTGTGTGACCTTTGGCAAATCACATGATCTCTCTGTTTCAACACATAGAGGAAAGGTATTCACCTACCAGAACACCTGCATTGGATTATTATATGAGCAAGAAGTAAACCTACTTTGTTAAGCACTGAAATTTTAGTTTTAGGTTTTTTTTTTTTTTTTTGAGCCAGAGTCTCACTCTGTTGCCCACTGCTGGAGTGCAGTGGCATAATCACAGCTCACCACAGCCTTGATTGCTAGGCTCAGGCAATCCTCCCACCTTAGTCTCCTGAGTAGCTGGGACCACGCAGGTGCATGCCACTATCCTGGCTAATTAAAAAAAGTTTAAAAAAAATTTTTTTAGAGATGAGGTTTTGCTATGTTGCCCAGACTGGTGTCAGACTCCTGGGCTCAAGCAGTCCTCCCACTTGTCCTCCTAAAGTGCTGGGATTACAGGTATGAGAGACTATCTCTGACAGGGTTGCTTATTATGGTAAATAATGTGGTCCTTACTACTACTACAAGAGTGTTTATTGCAGTGTTTTTTATGATAGCTGAGTCAAAGGCAATCTGGGTATCATATGTCACTAGTGGATAGGTTATATATGATGGATATTCAACAAGGAGATTAATACAGTAATTAAAAGTGAGAAATTACATATCCATGAATGAATCTTAAAAATAATTGTGTTGGTGAAAAAATTGAAATAGAATGAGGCATATAGCACAAATACCATTTATGTAAGTTAAAAATATATGCACACAAAGCAATACATATTTTTCTAGAGCAGATACAAGCACAAAGATACACTTTGGGTATATTAGAATGGTTACTTCTGAGGGATTTGGAAAAGAGAGAGGATTCAAGGTATAAGGAAATAAATAAAGTAATGAAAGAGGAGTCTTGTACAGAGCAATAGTGGTAATTGCCATAAACTGAAGAATGTGATTTATTCAACTTTCTCTTATCTGAGAGTAAAAGAAAGATCAGATCAAGTTTATAATAGTAACAGAAGAGAAAATAAATCGGAATGAATTTAATGAGAAATACAGAGCACAAATAGGAAGAAAATTCTAAAGCTTTACTGAGGTGACTAAAAGATGACTTGAATAAATGGAGAAACAGTCTTTGTTCTTGTTCATATAGGGTTCTCGGTTTTTCCTAAATTGCTCCATATGTTTGGTACCATCTTAAAGTACTTAATAGGATTTTTGGGGAGCTGAACAAGCTGATTCATGTGAAAAATAAATATGTGTGAGCTTTCTCCATGTGCAGTCTTTCTCCAAGGAACCCATGCCTTTCCAGCGTGTCTCCTTTTCTCTCTTTCTTTCTCTCTAATAAATTATGTTTTAAAATTATACTGGTCCTTCTGAAATTCTTTTCTGTGTGATTGGGTCAAAGAACCCATGGAACATTGCACCACATCCCACCCGGTAACAAAAGGGTCTTGAATTCCAAACTAATTAGTTTATATTTTACAAGATATAAAAAATAGAATGTGACTGACATGTATTATCTCTTTGCATAATAAGAATTAAGGTTTGGTATATTAAATTCTTACCTGAGTACTGGCAAATTGTAACATAAAATATATATTTCGAAATTTTCCCAAACATCACCATTGAAATATTTTTCTAATTGTTAAAAATAGACTTCTTGTATTTGGATAAGAACTGATTATAATGAAAGCAGATAATTTATGACACAGCATCAAGAATAGCCTTGGGATTTGCTGATTTGTGCCATCAAACTTGGAAAATGTCCCAGGTACTTTAAAAATAGGATTATGGGAAGAGGGAAGCTGAAAACTGGAGTGTTGACGGAAATTCTATATAAGAGGCAGTCTCATGGACACTTCCCAACCATTTAGGCCTCTTAATAGAGCACTAGGGGTGGGGAAAATTTGATATGCAGTGCTTGCCTATTTCTGTGGTGTAAATAGTCTTACCTGGCTGTTTTCAAATTATCAACATGATGTCATTGAATGCAGAGTTGGTAATTGATACTTATAATCAGCTGTTCCACTTGTACCTTTTCTAATCCACACCAGTGAGATGTCATATGCCAGAGTGGTTATCACTAGCAATGGGCCCTCATTTCTATTTGGCTTGTGAGTAATTCAGTTCAAGAATATCTCCCCAAGGATCTGTTTTGTAGACCCACTCCTGGTATAAACAGACTTAGCTTTATTTCTCCTCAAAAGCAAGAGCCTTAGACAACAACTTGTATCTAGGTAGTTTATCTGGGTGTTAACCCAGGGAACAGGGGTGAGGGACTAAGCAGAATAAAACTGCATTATCAAGGTCACCGCTGAGCCCAGCTGGTGCATGAGGCTACCCAGAACCTTTTGAAACTGTGATGAATGTCTCTTAGAATTCTCTATGTAGGGGTCTACTGGAAGGAGTAATCGTTTACCAGCTCTTTGCCCCTATTGGTTGTGTGCTAATCCTGGGAGCTAACTCCTCTGAACTTCTATGAAAATCCACATACCAAGTGGGCTCCTTGTATCCTCCGTGGCTTTGGAGATACCCCATGGTAGACACTGAAAGATGTGTGAGGGAGTTGCATTCTGCCAAGAACTATCTTCCATTGTTGGGATTGGAATCAGAAATGAGGCGAAATAGGTGTGGACATCAAGAAGCATCTGATACAGATGATTCTTGGTTTGTTATTATTATTATTTTTTATTATTTGCATTTTTCTTTTTTTATTATAAAGATGTGGGGTACAAGTCAGGGCTAGGTATACAAACATTGATTGTGCAGGTGGTTTATTATATTTTAAAGAAGGATTAAAAAGCATTTATTCACAATGAAGCTACTGTTTAGGACTGTGAGTCTTATGGGATTAATTGCAAATCAAAGAACTGAAAACAAATTTTAAGGCAAATGTAACTGCTATTCTCCCTTCTCTGTCTTCTTCTCAAAGTAGAACTCTGGGTTATGCAGCGTTTCTTTGTTGTGAGAAATCCAGAGAAAGGATTTTAATCAAATTCATAAACATTTAAAATATATGACTAAATATTCTCATTCAGTGATTATTTAATATTGGAAATTTATTTAAAAATATAAATTTAATTTCTGAAATCATGAAGTCACTTAAAAGGTCTTTTTATAGGTGTTTTATAAGGGATGAGAGATGATCTAAAACACCTTTGAGATTTAGGCATTAATTGCTGCTTTATTGTCTTTTAGATAACATTTCAGGAGATGTTAGTGATTCTTCTGCTTAATTGTACATCTTTGCTGTGATTTATTTCTATTTAGTAAAGGAATAAAGAGAAAATATCAACATAGTCTCAAGATACATCTCTAATTAAACCTCTTCAGCCTTGGCAGTTTCTTTTGGAATAGCATCCTTATGTTATTTCTCCTCTTTAAGGTTAGTAGCTGAAGAATTGTTTGTGTATTTGATTAGCTATAGTTAAGTTACTTACTCTTTTTCTTAAAAAAGTGTTTTATTTTTAGATTCAGGGGTTATATGTCCATGTTTGTTCACATGGATATATTGTATACTGGTGAGGATTGGGCTTCTAGTGTACCTATTATCCAAATAGTGAACATTGTACTTGATAGGTAATTTTTCAACCTGCACCTCCCTCACACTTTTGGAGTCCCCAGTGTACATTATTTCCATCTTTATGTCCATGCGTACCCACTTTTTAGCCAACTCCATCCAGGTTGCTGCAAAGAACATGATTTCGTGTGTGTGTGTGTGTGTGTGTGTGTGTGTGTGTGTGTGTGTGTGTGTCTGCATAGTATTCCATGGTGTATTTATACCATATTTTCTCTATCTAATCAACCATTGATGGACATTTAACTTGGTTTCATGACTTTGCTATTGTGAATTGTCCTGTGATGATCTTATTCTTAAGGATATGTGAAAAGGGATCTTACAATTCAGGACATTGTATGCATTTACATGGATTGCTTGAGAAGAAGTAAACCTGCATTATGTAAATAATGCCTACACCAAACTTTATTACCTGTATAGATATTAATATTTGCAGTGTATAGCCTCAGCCAGACTCACTTCCTAGGCAAATCTATCTTTTAGATATAATTTGGAATTTTAGTACCATATCTGATGTGCTTGGGTAGAGCCTGGGCAATCTTATGTCCTTTGAATCACAGCCTCTGTTCTAATTTTCCGCCATTTTCAGTCTGTATGACTGGGCTCTGCCCAATGCACTTGGCTAGGGCTCTAACTCTGTACTTAATTCTTGCCAGTTTCCAGATGAACCACCTGAAATAGAGCATCACCACAATCTATTATAATGTAGAGTAACATAGGAGACTCTTGGCAGCAGTGCCCCTCTTACTAGATGGTTGGTTCTTGTACATTTTATCTGGTCCTAATTAAATACAAGTTTGCTATATCCCCCTAAACTCCAAGCTACTTTCTTTGACTGCTATCTAGGCCCTTTGGGACTTCAGTCCAATCATTTGTTCAATTCTCCTGGTCTTATTTTTTTTTTTGGTCCCTTATTGTTGCTTGGTCCCTTCTCTTTCTTGCAATTGTTCACTGCTAAAATTAAGGTAAAGACTGCCTAAAGTGCAATATGAACTATATACCATTTACCAAGTAGTTAACATAATTAAAAGTAGCTACCATTTATTGAAGACTTAACTGTGCAACTCAAATGTCTGAGGCTCAACATCTGATTTATAAAATAATGTCACATATCTTTTAAAATATATTAATTCCAATAGCTTAAGTCTCTATTGTCTAAGTGCCAGAAATTAACTCCCTAAGGTGTTCGGCTGTTTATGAGTTGTCCCTAGAGCTGTCTCAATTGTGTTCAGGAAGAGTTTCATTGCGCTTTTCTGTTTTGTAAGCCTTGTCCTGCTGCTACACTGCTGCTTTTGTTCCTGTTCTTCACGTCACTATTCCATCCTAACCAGGATGCAGGCTCTTTCTTTAATTTTCCACACCATAGCATTTTAACCAGAGTTTATAGAAAGAGAGGCAGTATAAAGAAAATGTAACATAGTAGTTTGCAACAATAACAATGGCTATGCTCAGTATTCTCTGTTCTAATTTCTGGGCCTTTTTTTTTTGAGTTGGAGTATTATTCTGTCACCCAGGCTGGAGTGCAGTGGCATGTGCTCACAGCCACTGCAGCCTTGACCTGCTGGGTTCAAGTGATCCTTCAGCCTCAGCTTTCCAGGTAGCTGGAACCACAGGCATGTGCCATCACACCCGGCTAATTTTTTGATTTATTGTAGAGACAGGTCTCGCTGTGTTGCTGAGGCTGGTTTCGAACCCTTGAGCTCAGACAATCCTCTTACCTCCACCTCCCAAAGTGCTGGGATTACAGGCTTGAGCCACCGCACCCAGCTCTGGGCTATTTTTAAGGTGTCCCTGAAATGTGTTCCTCTAACTTGTTTCTGTTTACCTCTATTGTGGACATGCCACTGTGGAATACTTTCTAGCTTGTCTCTTCTATCTGGGGTATAGGCTTTCAAACCATGGGACTTCAGAGAGAAAAGGGACTTTCTCCCCTTTTTGGCTAAATGTCTGGCTTTCCAGTTCTCTTTCTTGTCCCAGAATCAACTTCTCCAGAATAAATAACAGTGGGAATACCCATCTCTTCAGGAGGAACCTCACTCTCTTATATATATATATATGTATATATATATATATACACACACACACACATATGTATATATATATATACACACACACATATGTATATATACACACACACAAACACACACACATACATACACACACACACACACACACATATATATATATATATATATATATATATATATATATATATATATATATGTTCTTGTTCTGTGGGCACCACCCACTGCCTCCTCTCCTCTAGGAAATTGTCATAGCTCTCTTCAATGCTTTTCCTAGAAATCGGAATTATTCTTTTAGCTTCACGTTTGGGACTTAAATAGTTCACTCCAGGTTGTGCTGTGCCAGTCCAGTTAGGGCTTTTTACAGAATTTATACTCTTCTTTCCTTCTTCTCCCATTCCTCCCCCCTCCCTTTTCTCCTCCTCCATTTTCCCCTCCTCTTCCTGCCTTATCTTCTGGTCTTTCTTCATTGTGGTCTTGGAATAGCAGTACTTCTCAAGTCCCCCTCTCCCTCTCCATCTCAGGGGCAATTTTGGTTGTCACAGTAGTTGTAGGCATACCTGGCATTTAATTGGCTGGTGCCTATAAAAGAAAAAAATTATTCAATTATACTTGTTAAAGCATGGTAAAGAATTTATTCAGGACCATCACGATAGATATAGGAACCACTGCAACAGGATCTTTCATTGGGGAAGATTAATGCAATACAGCATGAGCAAGTGGGAATTTTTGGCCAAGGAGTGGGGTAGGGGGTCTGTGGATGGAAAATTACCATGAAGAAAAATCAAGGGTAAGGGATATTCTGGCTAAACCAAACTAACAGGATTGTTACTGAAGATCACAGGCTAGGGTGATCAAACATCACCTGGGAGGTGGTAGCGGATGATCAGATTTCAAGGGTGATCAGATATTGAGGGTGAGGTAGGGGACAGTTTCTGCTAAACTGACTTAGCAGGGCTGTTTGCTACTGTTGGATTTTTCAAGAGAGTGCATAGATGGGCCTATGAGAAGGTTTAGAAGCTCAACTAAAGTTTGGCAAAGTAAAGAATCTTTGTCAGGCCAAAGGAGCTTAGAGGTTTTGCAATCCGTGAAACTCTCCTCTAAAATGAATTGTTCCACATCCCATGCAACTTTTAAATATCCCAGTGGACAGCCATGTATGTACTGCTTATAATTTTCTAAACCTAGACCTAAGTCTGGTTTTACTTATAAAATATTTTTTGCACAGTTTTAATATACATTGAATTTCTAGGAATTTAACCACTTGGATATATCAAAGGACGATTGTTTTTGTTTTGTTCTGTATTGTATCAAGAGTTGTTCACCATTTCAGAAAAATTATATCATTACTGCAATGCTGCTTGTGGTATTTGAGTTAACAATACAACACATCCTTATCAATCTACATTTGTAGCTTTCATGTACACAGTGATTCTGTGCATAAAGGGAAAAATGACTGTTTTATTATCTTTCGGTGTAGCTATGCTGGATTATTTGCATAATGAAATGCTAATACATAATTTATGCAAATGCCTACAGATAGATATAAAGGACATTTATATATTAAAATATTTTTAATGACAGTATAGTCAGTACGTAATTAGTAACTTTGAATTTCAAGATACTAAAAAAGACATTAGGAAATATTTGTTTTTATACAGATAGTATAAGCTCTGGTGGATTTGAGGACTATGTAAGTTAATAAAGGGAAAATAAACAGTTCTTTTTAAGAAATTATAAAATTGCAGAGACATAGCTCAGTGATTTTCTCTGTGTGAAACTACAGTTATTTCCTTCATCACATTTAGATGAGACTTGCTTTACATTTACACAACTAAAAAATCTACTGCCTTAGTTTTCTCAGAACAAAGGACAGAAATTTTGAGGCTAGAATCACAAAGACAGGACAATTTCTTTAATACTTTAAAAGCTCTATCAATTAAGCATATTAATCTTTTAGAAGTAGTATAATACAGTCCTATTTAAATGACTTGAAATAAGAAGTTTCAATGATAGTAAATGTCAATTTCATTTTGGGTGTTCCTTGTCTCTGAAAATAATTGTGATTTTCAAAGCTACAGGAGCAAGTTGTTTTTAAAACCATCAATATAAGATGCTTTGGTTTATTAATACATTCAAGGGACTGATAGAGAGGTTAATTAATAAAAGAAGTGTCATCTGAAGGGCGTTGGCCAGGAATTTTCATTAACAAGTTAAAAAAGAAGTAACAAAGTAATCAATAAGCTAAAGTAGACATGATTGACTAATTACTGTGCTTGTTAGGATAATTGACTAACAGCAAGACGGACTGTCAAAGTTGAGGCATGGTACCTTGCTAAAATTAATTGGGAAAAATTAATGAGAAATACATTTATTTTAGTCCTTAAGGCAAGAAAGTTAGTGTGCCAACTTCAGAAGTTTGTTCTAAAATAGTTAAATACATTGAAAATATTAGCACTAAATACAACCTGACTTGCATCTAAATGCTATATTTGGGTTTACACAAAGTGAAAGAGGGAGGAAAAGAAATTAGGTGGCAAATATAATATATAAAGACATCAAGCAAGATATATGTCTAGTTTGTATCAGATAATAACTGTAAAGATGGAGCTAAGGCAGTGGAATGGAAGGATATTTGAGAAATAAAATTAATAGAATACCAGTCTCTTATGATGCTAACATCTCTCACTTCTGTATCAAGGCAAATGTAATGTCCTTTAGGAAATTTTCCTTGATTACCTCCTCCCTCTGGAGCTAACTCTCCCTCCTTTGAATTCTCATAGCTATTGATGCCTTGCCTTGTATTATAGTTAATTTGATGGGCCACATAGTTATAGACACGGCCACTGCTCCTAGTTTTTATTCCAAAGGTGGATACAGAATAAGTAACAAATAAAATAGACCCAAGGCTATGATAAGTGACTGGGGTTAGTGAGAAAAAGTACCAGGAACTACCTCTCTGAGAAAGTGAAGAATTATATCAAGGATGAAAATAAGCCAGAAATGTAAATAGTTGGGGCAAGTTGTTTCAGATAGAGAATCAGCAAGTGCAATTGCCATAGGGGAATATGTTTGGGTATTTTATGAACAGAAGGTATAACTGGAGTCCATAAATCAGGGGTGGGAGGGATACTGTGAGTCAAGGTGGGAGAAATAAACAGAAGCCAGGTAATACAGAGCACTGTAGGTTTGGTAAAGAATTTGGATTTTTTGTTATGAGTAATAGGAAGCTTTGGATGATTCTAAGTGGGAGACTAATATGAGCTAAATTGTGTTCTGAAAAATCACTTAAAATTTTGTAGAGAGTGAATTATAAATGTCAGGATAGCTGGAATAGGGAAAATAGGGAAAAGTTGACATGCTAAAGATAAATTTTGGAAGTAGAATCAATGGGCATTCTTGATGATAATTAGGAAAAAGAATAAAAGATGACTTCTAGATTTTGGCTTCAGCAATTGGGTGATGGTACCAATTACTGGGATATGAATGATAGAGAGAAATAGGTTTGAGAGGCAAAATCAAGAGCTCCTTTTCGGGACATATCAAGTTTGAAATGCCATATTAAATATCCAAGGAGAAGACAATGGATATACACCTCTGGAGCTCATGAGAGAGGTCTGGGAGGGGGTGCAGAGTTGGGATTCATTAGCATATAGATGTACAGCTGGTAAATTGAATAAACTAGTTTGTTTCCTCCTATTGCTATATTTCTCTCTGCTACATCTCCCTTTCTCATTCCTTAATGAACATTGGGTAGGCTCCTGCAGTTCCTTAAAGGTTTGCTTAGTCCAGTTTAACACTTCAATTTCTCTCCAACATAAATCTCATCCCCCTTTCCTCCAGCATTGACCAGCTGTCTTCTCAAGGGACTTGGAATTAGGAAGGGGTAATATCAACTTTTTCATCACTTCTGGTCTGGTATCTACAAGAGGCGAGGAAGTAGCTGGACTTGTTCCCCTAACTTTTCAAGTCTACTAACTTTTCTTCTAGTTTTGCGGCTAGAAGAGGGAATAGGAGAGAAGAGCATGCAACTCTTTTCTTAACTGCCTATTAGTAAACCCTGAGTGGGGTGTCCTCAAATGCTAGATGTTCCTTAGAATGTATGTAGATAGCTTCATTTTTATTCATTTTGAGCCTTAGTTGCCAATTCTGGGCAGCAGGAAAAGTTCCACCCAACATCTTATTATGGATCTCATTTGAAGCCATATGACTGCATGAGACATCCCCTAAGGCGACAGTATGGATTTGACCACATGAAGGTTGCCAATAGACTTAAAAATGACCCTTATGAAGGTAATTAGGACACAAATTATATGGAGCGGGTTGTGGAGTGACTGAGAAATGAAAATTGTGAAAATGGTGGACAATACATTTGGGAAATATTATGATGAAGGCAGCAGAGAACTAGAGTTGCAACTGAAGGGAGCTGTAGGGTGAAGGTAATGTTTTTGCTTGCTTCATATTTTTTAGGTAGAAGTCCTTTGTGTATTTTTGCATGGATCATTAGAGAAGGGGTGATAATGCAGTAGATAAGGTGATAATGAAGGAGCAGAGTCCTTGAGAAGGTAGGGGAAGAAGGGATCCAGAGCAGAAAAGGAGAGGTTAGTCTTTGGTAAAAGCAAGGGTGGGTCTTGTATTTTAATAGGAGAAAAGGCAGAGAAAATGGTGCTCAGTGCTGGGGGTTTTGTAGATTTGATAATGGGAAGATGCAGGACATCACCCAGGATGGCTTCTGTTTTTCTCAGTGAGGCAGAAAAGTTGATTAACAGTTAAAAATAGTGTGGGTAGGAAGGGAAAATGAGAAACACCTTTCCATTATAGTTTATAAGACCTTCCAAGCAAGAGAAGATTCACTTAGAGTCATCTAAAACAGCTGACAGGATGCCAGAACCATTTATCATATATCTTTTAAATAAATGATTTTAATGATCACAAATAGGAATTATTCTTAGCTTTAAATCTCATCTTAAAAGGTGTTATAGTTGTTCAGAAAATTACATATTTTTAAAGCCCTAACTTGAAATTGCCAACATTTTGAGGTTTTATGTATGGAATAAAATGGACACATGGTTCACGCAAAAACTATTTTCATTTTTAAAGGGATTTTAATGACAAGATTTTTCTGTACTCTATTCTGACTAAAGAACTGATTGTATGCTGGAGGGCTTATTTTCCAATAGGGGTTAATGATAGGGATAGAATTATTTTTTTTTTGGAAGCCTCCCTTCTCTGTCTCTAATCTTCTTGCTGGCTCCTAATACAGGGCTCCACATCAGGGGCTTCTCAGTGCATGCAGTTGAATGATTTTGTCTGGGGCAGCCCTGATACCTAGAACCAAAAACATTCTTTTAATTACCTTGGGAGCATTACTACTAAAGGCCCTGATTTACTCTCCCTCTTTTCTCTTTTTTTTCCCAGCTCTTCTACTCCTAACATTTGTTTGCTTGCAAAGTCTGTAAAGTATAAAGAAAGGAAACAAGTAAATAGGAAAGGGGAATAAATACTGAACAAGACTGGGCAAGGTGACAAAAAAGAATTACTGTGAAAATCTGGAAGGAGGCCAGGATACAAAATGCAGGGGCTGTGTAGTTTACAGGAACTATTTAGTGTTCAGTATGCTTCAGCGATCACACAGAGAAAGCCAGATTTCTCTGGTTTTGTTTGCTACCCTATAGTTAGCTATGGAAATTTGACATAGGTAATCTGTGTTTTCTGTCAGCAAACTGACATAAATAAAGAAGACCATGGGGCCACTGCTCAACATATCCAACGTGATCTGAATTGTTAGGAGAGGACCTCTTGTGGCTAAAGTGAAAAATACTTCAGCTAAAACTTATCTTGGAGGCTGCATTTTTATGAGGCATTTTTTTTAAAAGCCAAAAATCTCTATGCAGACATCTTTAAATTTACATTTCAGGTATTTATAATTTTGTTGTTTTGATAACACTAAGTACTGTAACAAGGTTTTATCTGTATTGCATCTTTGAGGAGTGTAATGTAATTTAAATCACTTCAGATTTTACCCATTTCATTCACATATCCTCTGAAAAGTAAATAGAATGGAGTTTTCATCTCCATTTTACAGATGGAAAGGAGTGGTACAGAGCAGGTAAGTAACTTGTTGTGGTTTTACAGCAGGATAGGCTAGGCTTATAATAGAATTTGGATATCTTATCTTGGGCCCAATTCAACAGTCCTAGTTTGGAAAACATTCATTATTAAAGCTCTAAAACAAAACCTGCTGTTTTGCAAGTGTCAAGTGATTTCTTTATTCAAGAAAAGATGGATTGAGAGACATAAAACTAACTCTTTGTTTCACTGTGAAAAGAGGCTATTCCTAGATTCTCCAGGGAGGGAAAGCTGCTTTAAAAAAAATCTAGGGAGGACAGTATGCTAGCAACTAAGAGTCTTTAGATCAATACATTGTTGGTCACACACACTTTGAAGGTAACTACATAAAAATAGTTATTGGAAGGCTTCCCCGGAAATCATATAAAATCTTTTCTTTATATAAAAGAAGCCTTTTCATAGTTGATTCTCTCTGATAATCCCCAGACCTTGCCTTTCCTCTTGTCTTCCAGATATTTGTGCTAAGAGTGCCTGGAAAGCTAATAAATAAATGCTTTCTTCTTATTTTGAATTCAGCCTTTTAAGAACAGGACTGCCAAAACTCAAATGAGTAGTTCATATTTTAGTTACCAAGCTATTGGAAGAAAGAAAAGTTGTAATGTCCAAGGAAATGCCATCCAAGTTCAAGTAGGGTGTTATTGAGTTGATGAAGTGATAAAGAATAAGACAAGATATGCAGGATTGTTTCAGCAAATGTTGATATTGAAGGACAGAATATCAAAAAAAAAAAAAAAAAAAAAAAAAAGAAAGAGGCGATTTCTCTTGCCCATACTAGCTCTGGTATGTCTACTTTCCCCCTCTTTCTCTAATAGACTTTGTTTTAAAACAAAAACAAAAACAAAAACAAAAAAAAGAAAGAGAAAATATAAAAAGGGATAGCCATAGAGAGAAAAAAATTGGTAGAGAAGACTTTTTTTTTTTTTCTTGATGCTTTAAATTTAATAATGGTTTTTGGTAAAACTTCAGTTTAAATTCTTTTCTTTACTGATAATTATGTGATTCCTCATAAATACTGGAAGCAGAAAGTGTGATGCTTGGTGCAACCATATGAGACCAGTAAGATTTCAGAACAAAAAACATTATCTTTAAGTGTTACACATGGCCTTGATCCCATCACCTCTATGGTTCTGAAGACATTGAATTTTACATAATTGATCTTTTGATACAAGAATTCCATGGACTTCTGTTATCCTTGCTTTATCATTTTTCACTTTCAAAAATTCCATTTTTTGGCTTTAGTTAGATATGAGATGTACTTATTTTGGAAAAGGACTAGAGAAATGCAAATCTAACTTATCCAGAGTTTCCTAACAGCTATGTTTGTAGGTCTCTAGGCAAAGTATGTGCCTGGCCTTTTTCAACGAAGTATTTTCAGTAACAAGTTGTCAGTGAGGTCAGTGACTAGCGGTTCAGGATTAGATACCACCCACCCTGGCTTGTAACCTCCCCTTTCTTTCTTATCCTGGGTGAACAACGCTCAGCTAAAGTGACTGCCCCACTGTCACTGCCTCTCAATTTGGTACTCTGTAACTCTGTGACTGTCAAGAAGTTCTTCCTTCCACCACCCCAAAGCACTTTTTGGAAAATTCCTACAAGAGCCGAAGTTTAAGTACATTTACTTTACAGGAAGCAACAGAAAGGTAAGAGTCAATTTTGTGGGAGAAGAGCTGAACTTCAGTGCATTCTCATTTCTGCATCGAATTGCTGTGTTTTAGCTATATATATATATATATATATATATATGTATGTATGTATGTATCATAGGTTTAAAATGTGGAATTTCTTTCTGAATTAAGGAAGATCCATTATCCTATAAAATGAGAGTGTTTTGACTATGTTATGATGAGAAATGTAGGCTTCACGCTAATTTTAAAGTTATAAATAACTCTGAAACTATTGCCAGGGGAAGCTAGTAGCCAAGGTCGTGCTTTGCATTCAGAGTTTCTGGCTATAAAAAGCCGATTGGATACTGGGCAGGAAAAGATAAGATATGGCCTGGATGCTTGTACTTTGGCATGGGACCTGGGAAAAGGAAGCAAAGATGGAATATGTTTGAAGGGATTTTACTTTAAACCAAAAGCTTATTCACAGGAAATTTAAGAATTTTCAAGTGAAATAGTGGCAAAGCATTAATTTCTGAATTTACCATTTGTCATATATATTTGTGCTGTATTGGCAGTAATAGTAGACGGTTGAGGAATGTTCTCAGAATTGTTTGACCACCCATTTATAATAAAATGAAAATCACTGTATAGAATGAACATGGGATGTAATAATCATGTAAAGAGGTGGTTGCTATCTATTGGGATCTAAGTGACTGTGAGCAGGCGCTCTCAGTTACACTGAGGACAGAACTGGAAGAAATGAGTTCAAGTTGAAACAAGAAGAAATTGGGGTTCGGCATCAGGAAGTTCATTTACTTTAGAGGTTTTGAGTCACTGATATATGTCACTAAGAAAGACTGTTGCAACATCTCTAGAGATACATGAGATTCAATGATTTGCTTAAAACACACAAGTGGGAAAAAATAGGATTTCAAAATAGCCTTAGTTCTGGTTTTGTGGCTAGTTTATTTAGACAGACTGAAAGATCAACACATTAAGAATAGTTGTGATTTGGAAATGCACATTATTAACAGTCATATTTTATTGGCATATTAGGATGTGCTATTAAAATTTTATTATCCACTATAAAAATCACCCCAGTAGTAGCATAGAACAAATTTGTTTAATGGGGAGATATAAAGCATGGCCAGTATAGACACAATTATTTCCATTTGATACTTTCTATACATAGTCTGAGTCTTCTTTTTTATTTGCATGAAATATTGGGATTTTTATAGTAAAACTTTTTTTTCATGACAGAAGTGTTTGTTGTAGGAATTTTGGCATGACTTTTAAAATAATTGCAATAATAGTATAGATAAAATTTGTTACCTTGCTTTTTCTTTTTTTTTTTTTTTCTGTTTTTCTTTTTTTTTTTGAGTTGGAGTCTCACTCTGTCGCCCAGACTGGAGTGCAGTGGCCGCTCCCGGCCACCGCAGCCTCGACCTGCTGGGCTCCAGCGATCCTTCCGCCCCAGCCTTCCAAGTAGCTGGAACTACAGGCGCGCGCTACCACGCCCGGCTGATTTTTTGATTTGTTGTAGAGATGAGGTCTCGCTTGCCCAGGCGGGTCTCGAACCCGCGGGCTCAGGCAATCTACTCACCTCAGCCTCCCAAAGGCGCGGGATTACAGGCTGAGCCACCGAGCCCGGCTGCTTTTTCATTTAACCTTATACCAAATGTTTTCCACAGAATATTGTCAATTCTACATTGATGTTATTTTAAATTGTTGTGTAACATTCTTCCAAGGGAATGAATATAATTTTATTAATCATTACTGAACATCTAGGTGCTATGGTAACATCTTTGTGTATTTATTTACTTATGTATATATGTGTTTATTTATATTTAATTTCCTTAATCTCTATTCCTAAGTGTAGAGCTGTTGGATTAGAGAGCATTATGTTTGAAGGTAAAGGTTGTGATATTTAAGAACATGTGTTTTTACTGTTTTTTCTTATAAAGGATTATAAAATTTCTTATCTACCAATTGATATATTTATGATGTGCAAAACATTGTTATCAGGCACATAAATAGCAGTGAACTAAGTGTTTGGAAGGATAGAATCTTCCTACTTTCAAATTTTCAATTTAATAAACTTTCACAGATATCAGCAAGGTTACAAGTCACAGCTGGAAATGCTTCAGCTCTGCCTGAAACCAATAGATAGTATTGTTGACCACTTATGTTACTTTGGACCTTAGAATAAAATTTATAAGTAATTTTTGTTAGAAGACCATGTATACATAGTTGTGATTTATATGAATTTTATGATCCAACTGTGACAAAGAAATAGCAGAAATTGGAAGAATAAATTATTTAGTTATTGTAAAACTTTGGAGAAATTAGAAATATTCAGAGAAAATCTGTAGGTAGCAGAGTGGAAATAAAAGGAATAGAGGGCACAAACAAAAGGATAAATTCAGCATTGGGTTTTTCTACATAGGGAAACATCAGAATGAAATAAGGCATGGCTAAGGTAGGAGTCAGGAAAGGTAGGTTTAAATTTTGTTATTGTTGTTGAATTTGGGAAGCCTAGTTATAGAAACAGCATATTGAGGAAAGAAAGCTAAGGAATTAGTGATAAATAAAATTAAATATTGGAGGTGGTTGCTGGTCCATATAAATCAAAGTGGAGAGATTAGAGATATTAGTATTATTTGGCGGGAGGTGGAGTGTAGAGGTATGAATTATTTAAAGAATATATTCTCCCTATATTAAAAAAACTTAAAATTGTGGAGTTATTCTTTTCAGTGATATTTGGAGGAAGACCATAGCTATAGAGGAGTGGGAGCTCCATTCTTTATTTCCTGTGAACTTCTGTTTGCATGTTTCTACTTTTTCTTTGGAATAGAAAGGATTAAGATTTAAGAAGAAGTTGGCAACTCAGTCTTGCCCGAACAGAAACTATGTGCTCTGTAATGAAGACTTAAAAATAGTGTTTATTCATGGATCACTGGCTCATGGGAATGCTGGTCCAGAGATTTAAAAAGCGTGATTTTCTGATTCTTGTTTGAATACCGGATTTTAAGTGACATGGTACTGTGGGGTGGAACTCATAAGTTAAGCCAAGTTGAATAATCAAATGGAAAATGACAGATAATTGAGACTGCAGAATTTTTGAAAGTGAACTGCATCTGATGTTTCACATGTTTAATTACTGTTTTTAAGCACATTTTTGCTGCCTGGGACTCAGCCAGTAATCGGTTACCAATGTGATCACTGACTTTCAGCATCTGAGAAGTGACTTTGAGTTCTTATGTGCAAATTGTAAATTAGGTCAAGTTTATTTGGCATGTTCCCCACCTCTTTTTGTTGCCTTTCATTATCCTAACCAGTATGCATTTTTGCTTCATAGCCATCCTGTCAATGGGGAAATTGATTTGATGGAGAAGATAATGTTTAGTGCAAAGTAAGACTCTCAAATACTGGTACTTGAACACTTGAGGCCCCTACTTTAAATTAGTGCTATTGAAAGTGTGATCTGCAGTTCTCAATTTGTGATTAGTCCATGCAAGGAGATAAGGAGAAGATGCCTAAATATGAATGAGACCTCTGGGGGTGGTCTCATCAATGCAAAGAGGACCAGAGTTAGCTTGTTGAGGAGCTCACAGGATAACTGAGAGTCATGATTGTCAAATGGCTACATTGGGCCTACTCTACTGTTAGCTTTATAATTCATTCATTCATTCTGGATGACTTATGTGCTGGACATAGTTATTAGTGCTAGGGATACCCATGAGCCAAATAAAGACCCTGCCCTCAAGATTTTTCCTTTGTGGATTGGCAGTAGTAGGAAACTGCCAGGGGAGGGGGGAGGATGGGATCAGCAGTTGAGGGAAACTGCCAGGGGAGGAAGGGGCACACCTCATCAGCAGGGGTACCTGCATAACGAACATTTGTATACCTAACCCTGAACTGTACCCCACATCTTTAAAAAAAAAAAGTTGAAAAAAAAAGATTTTTTCTTTCTAGTGTGTGTATTGTGGGGTGTTAGGGGGGATTGGATGGGGAGTAATAAATAAAACCGACTTCTCTGAGATTCTCCAGAGAGGTACCAGAGTCTGTCTTACTCCAGGGTTGGAGCACATAGGTCACGTTTCCATGGGTATTTGCAGGATTACTCTGCTTTTTCTGTTAGACTCTGCAGCTCCTATTTTCCCAGAATGGGATAACAAAGGAATCCTAGTTTTAAGAATCTAATAAACTGTGATAGACGCTGCTGGTTGCCTATGCAATATTCATGCATTCTCCTCTTCTTGCTAATTGACAGAACCTCAATTTGGGTCAAAGAAAAAAAAGCATACTGTTATACATGTAGAGCTGCATCTTGGGTTGCCCTCACCCTTAGGACAGTTATGTTTGGTTAAGAGACACGCTTAGCAATTTATAGAGACCTACCCTCATTCTTTTCAACAGCGTTGTTGTGTTTTACAATATGGATATAGCAGAATTTATTTAGCAAATTCTGTATTGATGGATATGTTTGCAATTTTCAGTGTTTTTTTCTTTCATTGCTCTGCTGCAATGAATATCCTCATTTGTATATCCTAATGTACTTTTCTGAGTATATCTTTAGGATAAATCCATGGAAGTAGAATTGCTATATCAACTGGAATGTAAATTTTAAAATTTTGTAAGCATTACCTTTAATTGGAAATATTATTCAACTGCTTAAAGAGTATGCATAATTTATTATTTGAGAGATATTGTCATATTTATCTCAAATAAGTTAATATTAGTTTATACCCCCACTAACAGTGTAGGCTGAGAGATTATGTTCCTGACCCTTATCAGCACTGATGATACCATGTCAAAAATGTTCAATTTTGACTGTTTGATAGGTGAAAATAATATCTTATTGCTTTTGACTTGCACTTAATTAATTATGAGTGTAAGTGAATAATTTCTAAGTATTTATTAGTCTGTTATACTTCTTTTTACATAATTGCCTTTACAAATCTTTTATCCAATTTTTTATTTTGAGTTGTGCTTTTTAACCCACCATAGTAAATTAAGTCAATTAACTTTTTGTCTGTTTAATGTGTCACAAGTATTTACTTCAAATTTTTTGCTTATTTTTTGACTTTTATATTTTATCTTTATACAGAAACAAAATATTTTTGTAGTCAAAATTGTATCTCTTCCTTTTCAGCTTCTGAGTTTTGCATTTTGCTTAGAAAGAACTTTTCACTTAATTATTATAAATTTATTACACATACAGTTATATATCTACACTTCAGAACTTTAAAATCTTTGCTCTACATCTGGAACTGAATTTAAGCAAAGAAGTAAGACCAGCTTTATTTTTATTTTTTCGCCTAAATGTTGCTTTAAAATCTTGGCTCTACATCTGGAACTGAATTTAGACAAAGAAGTAAGACCAGTTTTATTTTTATTTTTTCGCCTAAATGTTTCTTCAGTTGATCCATTATGATTTATTTAAGTATCATCCTTTTTCCTGTTAATTTAATGCCATCTTTATCATAAGTTAAATATTTATTAGAGGCTGTTTCTCAACTCTCTTTCCTGTTCTATTAATATTGTTTCTAATTATTTGACAATCCCTACTTTTAAAATAACTTCACTTCATAATATGTTTTAATAACTGGAAGGATTAATCCCTCTCCTTATTTTCTCTTTTTAATTTTCTGCCCTTTCAAGATTTTCCCACATGTAATCACATAATATTTATTTCCAGGTGAATTTTTTACATTTTAGCAAGTTCTCATATAGTCTGTGAGTATTTTAGTTTAGGGATAATTCACATCTTTGTAATGTTCAATATGCCTATATATCATCTTTTGGTTTACTTCTTTATATGACGCTCAGTAGAATTTTTTACTTCTTTTTATGACCCTCAGTAGAATTTTAAAGTTGTCTTAATATCAGTATTTTATAAATCTTGGTTGGTATTATAAATAGACTCTTTCCATCATATTTTAAAATTAGTTATTACATGTTAGAAGAAAAGCCATTGACTTGGGTCCACATTTGTGTTTTTTAAGAAGTCCTTCTGGTTGATACACAGCTAATGTTCAGTTGGGCTTTTGGAACCCAAATCTTTATGCTGGCTCTTTTGGATTTGCTTCTTTAATCATGTGTTTCTTCCTAGAAGTGTACCACTATACTTCCTGCCTGTCTTTGAAAAAAAATCATTTAAAAATTAACTTTTTTTTTTTGAGTTGGAGTCTCACTCCGTCGCTCAGGCTGGAGTGCAGTGGCAAGCTCACGGTCACCCCAGCGGCGACCTGCTGGGCTCTGGCAATCCTTGCGCCTTAGCCTTCCAAGTAGCCGGAACTACAGGCGTGTGCTACCATACCCGGCTAATTTTTTGATTTATTGTAGAGGTGCAGGTTCCCCAAGTTGCCCAGGTTGGTCTCGAACCCGGGGGCTCAGGCAATCCTCTCACCTCGGCCTCCCAAAGTGCTGAAATTATAGGCTTGAGCCACTGTACCCAGCCAAAAATTAACTTTTTTAAACTTAAAAACTTATATGTGTACATTTATTTTAATTTATTTATTTTTAACAAAGGGCAATTTAGCTGGGGTTTTTGGTTACAAACAAGATTCTACTCCAGGTGCTTGAAGCAACAAGTTTCATTAAAGGACATTAGGTAGCTCACAGATTCTCCAGGAGAGCCAGAGAAACAGCCAAACACAATGTAGCTAGGAAAAAGATCCAAACATGCCTGAAGAACAGTGATGTAGAGGTTCCACGATTCTGGGCTCCTGGGCTGGACACTGGAAGCCCCATCGCAACTTTCTTAGGAGTATCTGATGCCTATGATTTAAAATCTCACCAAGTTATGTTTGCTTGGTAAAATCTGGGTTCCATTTCATCAAGAGAATCTAGGAAGAGCAGGCTTTTATACAATTTTCATTGTATATGCTTTGTGGCAGATTCTATAGGTTTGTTAACATCCCTCTCAGACCTGGCCCAGCTTTACTTCTCTACTATTCAGTCTCTGTAGTAGAGGAATAAAGCTGAACCAGGACTGAAGAGGTATGTTGGTCAACCTCTAGTACTGTACTTGCCACAAAGGGTTTATAATAATATACCCTCCCTTTAAAAAATATATAATGAAAATAAATCTCACTCTTGCCCTTATCCCAGCCCCTCAGTTCCCTGGTCTTCTTCCCATAAACCCACCGTTACAAATTTCTAGTGAAAATTAGAAAAAAAAAAAAAGAGTTAATGTTGTATTCTGTATCAGTACATATAATTTCTTCCACTTTTTTTTAATAGCTGTCATTTGATTTAATTCAACCAATTTATTGCTCCATGATATTTGAATTATTTTAATGTTGTTTCTTTCTGTTAGTGAGGACTCTAGTAAGGCCATACACACTGTTAAAATATGAAATGCTTTTGTCCTCCCTCTCATCCCCACTGGTGGTTTTCCTCTACTTGGTTTCTGCCTGGGACCCCCAAGACCTTCTCTAGACCCAGCACTAAAAGGTGAACACTTGGCACAGAAGGGAGCTTCCAAGACCCAGCTCCAGGACAAACTCTTATTGGCTGGGGCATGAGCCATGCTGGTTGTTAAATATTTTTAACATCTCCCCTACTGTTAAGCAAATGACATCCAATTAGATTCTATATATTTCCCAAGGCTTTTCCTGACCCTCTGGTCATAGTTAAAGTCACACCAGTGAAGGACTATATGACAATTTATTTAACTAGTCGTTTATTGATGCATATTTAGGTTGTTTCTAGCTTTTTGTTACCACAAATAATTCTGCAATTTGTGATATGCATCTTTGTATACATGTTTGACTTCCTAGAAATGCCATTGCTTAGTCCAATAATTTGTGCCTATAAAATTTTGTGGATACTGCCAGGATACCTTCCAAAGAGATTTTACCAATATTCACTTAAACCAACAGTATATAGGACAGCTTACATTTCTTTACTTGTCAAAGATTTAAAAATATTTAAAATTTTTTTTAGTGGAACCAATGTTCTCTTTTATGATATTGACAAAAAAAAAAAAAAAAGGAAAAGAAGATAATTCAGTTAGTTTAGTGTGAGTGGTTATTAATAAACCTATACCAAGGTAGCATGAGATCATTTTCTCTTTTTTCTAATTAATAATATTTTGATTCTTTGCTAGGGATGAAGATAAAATTTAGTTTGAATTTTTGGTATGTACTTCTCTGATATATGGGACATTTGTCAGTTCCCAATATTCTGTTAACCCTTTCATTTTCCATTATGCAGATGATAGTGAAAATCTATGATGATATATACATGTTTTTCAGAGCAGTGTAATATAGTGGTTCTCAACACAAGGTGTTTTTGCTTCCCAGGAGACATTTGGTAAAGTCTGGAGACATTTATGGTTATCATAACTGAGAGGCAGGTGCTTCTGGCATCTAGTAGGTAGAGGCAAGGTTTGCTTCTGAACATTCTACAACACACAGGACAGTTACTCACAGTAAAGAATTATCCAGTCCCAAATGTCGATAGAGCTGAAGATAAGGAACCCTGCTTTAATAGAATAACCCAGAAATGGACATTTATCTAAATAGTTAAGCATTCCCTTCTTATTTTTTCTCCTAACTCATCTATCAATTTCCTCTCAAGATTGCTGGCACAATGTTTTCATTTTAAAGATCATCTTCGTTGGTAGACAAGAGGAAAGCAGAGTAAAAATATTGTCATTTTACTTTCTGTCTGTTATTTGTTAACATAAAATCTGCTTAGGGATGGAGGGGGAGAGTTGTACCTTTTATGTCCTTCCACTCTCAAACATAACCTTCAAGTTTTTGCGTGTGAGTGTTTTTCACAAGTCTGCTCATTCTAGGTTTAGTCTACTCTTCTACTAGGCCAATGCTACAATGATGTGTTCATTCTAATCTTTACCCTCTTACTTCTTTTGTATATTCTTTAAAACTTTCAGCTCTTTAGAAAACTCCTTGTATGCCTCGTTGAGTATATGTTCTCTCTCATTTTTTCCTCATTTTTGATTGTAGTAATGGGTTTTATTTTTTTACTATCTTTAATTTAAAGTCTGTGGCTCTGGGACAATCTTATATTTTCTCTGAACTACTAAGCAGCCTAAGATACTTGTCTTACTTTACTTTGTGTTTTCTTTCTTGACTGTAATGAACTCTAAGGTGAAATATCCAATTTTCTCCAAGGTTCCTGTCACTTCTACTTCACTAACATATTCCTCTTTGTTGGTAGGAATTAAATCCAGGGTAGTAGTTCCATTCTTTGCTTCTTTTGCTCTCTGAATGATAAGGTTGCTAGCAGAGAGGCAGAAGATAAAGTAGAGAAATGATTCAGATTTAATTACTTTATTGTCTTTTTGGTTTTGCCAGATTCTTGGATGTTTAAATCTTTGCCACATCTCTTTTTATCTTGTCCTCTCATTTCACTCAACTTTCTTTTCTTTTATTTACACCTTCTGTCACTTCTTTCATGGAATTTACATTTTTGGGTATTTCACTGAGGACACAGAGTAGATATGTTCTAAATTTTTTTGTAATCTTGGAGATAATTTCCTCTTGTGTTTTTAAGATGTTTTCATTTTTTATATTATACAGTCTTAAAATTTTGGATTTTTTCTATTATTTTTGAAAGACAGTAAATATATATTTAGTTCTGGTATTTGTCATAAATGAGGTATGTGTATCCCTTTTGACTTCCATTACTATCAACTTTGGTACTATAGAATTTCTCTGTTATATCTTTTTTTTATTATTATAAAGATGTGGGGTACAATTCAGGGTTAAGTATACAAATATTGATTATGCAGGTACCCTTGTTGATGAGGTATGCCCCTCCCTCCCCTGGCAGTTTCCCTCAACTGCCAATCCCCCCCCGCCCCGTTATATCATTTTTTTTTTTTTTTTTTTTTTGAGTTGGAGTCTCACTCTGTCGACCAGACTGGAGTGCAGTGGCCGTTCCCGGCCACCGCAGCCTCGACTTGCTGGGCTCCGGCGATCCTTCCGCCTCAGCCTTCCGAGTAGCTGGAACTAC